>JZLH01S0021422.1:0-13820 GCA_001188425.1 Eucidaris tribuloides | reverse complement strand
CTGATTCTACCATAAATAGGTTTTCTAGTTCAGCTGGCAATTATCAAAATTCACCTGTCATTTTTTTTTTTTGGGGGGGGGGAGAGAAAATTCAAGAGACTGGAAGTCAGATTTGGTTGCAAATGAAGGAACATCACCACCATAAATCTAGAAGAAGAATCTGTTTATTTATCTATTTTCATTTTTTTTTAGGCAGAGCATAATATTTCTTGCAGTAACAAAAATAATACTCAGAATACTCCTGATTCTCAATCTCGAAGGAATCTCTTACAAGCTTTTACAAAAAGTTGTCCCTTCTTGGTCACCTTTGCTTTATATTTCACATTTCATGAAACATAAATAATGAAAGGAATAAAAAAAGATATAATAACAAAGTATGCATACTTTGATTTGTTATTTTGTACCAAGTCACTAAATTTGGTTGAAAGGGAAAAGTAAATGAATTGATAGATGAATAAATCAAACTGAACGAAATTCCTCCTACACAAATAAGTAGCACTAGGCATTTGGTTTTTAACCTGAAATAGAAGGTAAATTTGAGGGCAATGCTAATACATCTCCCAAGTGATATTACTATTGTGAAACTGACTGAATTTATATTACAGGATTTATACCTTGGAGTGATGGATGGTATGGATACCATTGCCAGAATATAAACTAAATAATTTGAGAGATTTTGGAATACTTGATATGAGTGGGATTTTTTTTAATTTGTTGCATGGTGAATGCAAACAGGAAATGCAGGCTCAGACAAATGAAGCAAGAAATAAAATATCAATATTTATGGATTTGTTTGGGTGAATAATTATATGTATTGGCCATAAGTGTCATTAAATACAATATAATTCCTGTGTGATATTATCTTGCTTTTATATTCAATTTGTTTTTAAACCTGAATTAAAATGTAAATTTGAGAGAAATGCTGATACACCACCCTGGTAATTTTACTATTGTGAAACTGACTCAAATTCATATGACAGGATAACAGGATTGATACCTTGAAGCGATGGATGATAGTTTTAATATTCTCTAGAAAATATGCCAGTTTGTAGGATTCTAGAATACTTGATTTTATTTCTTTTTTCTTTTCTTTTTTTTGGGGGGGGGAGTTGTGTTGTAATGGCAAATGCAGACAGGTAATACAGGCTTAGCTCAATGAAGCGGAAATTAAAATGATATCAATATTTATGGATTGTGTATGGATATGTAATGTCATGAACTACAATATAATTCCTGCATGGTATTACTTGCACATCCCACGCTAGAAAAGCCTTTGAAGATTGTGTCAGGGATTTGCAAGTCCATTACCGGTACTTCCCTTCATTAAGTTCATTATCAATACCAATAGTACTTACAAATGGTGTGTTGAAAGTTTGAGATCCATACGTCGTGAATTTGTTGTTTTATAGAAAAACTATAACGACATGTTACCAGAATGTTGTTCTTTCCGTGAGTTTAAATTTTGCTCAAATTGCGAATCGCGGTTATGTGTACCGTCGCAAGACCAGCGGAGCTCACTGATTGGTTAAACGGCTAACCTCCGTGCGACCTTCGGCTAACGGCTGATCGGACAATTTTGGAATGGCCCATGCACGTTGACGTCACAGATTTTTTTGAAAAGACGCTGGGAAAAGACGTCAAGTCATTTGGAAAAGGATGAAGTTTAACCGTCCAAACTTTCCCCAAAACTCAACATTTTACCCCAAGTTTATATGAGAGGTGTTTATTTATATTAATCTTCACATTGGATATGATTTCAGCTGATTTCATTCATTTAGATGTTTTTTGACGTCCAAATGAATGACACAATCTTTAAGTGAAAAGTAACTTATTCATGGGATGTTAGAATACATGACTATGTTTTTTTCTAGAAGGTGAAGTATGAAAATGCAAGCAGGAAGGCTTAGCCCTACAAAGCAGAAAATAAAATAATATCAGTACTTATGGATTGTGTTTGGAAAAAAAAATGAACTGGTACATGAAGGGTACACTACAAAAATGAACTACAATTCAATTCTTTGGGCAGCTCATTTAAACGTGGCAAGATACTACATTTCAAGCCAGATATATCTTGAAGTGAAGAATGAAAGTATGGATATTATCTGTAAGGATACAAACTGATTCATGAGATTTTAGAATGCTTGACTGTAACTTTCAATTTCAAAACGTACTGTACGGAAATAAATAAACAGGAAATTTAGGCTTTGCTGAATGAAGCAGAAACTGTTTTGCATCAACTGAGATTTCAAGCTTCCACCAATGGGTAAATCTGTCCCCCTTTTCCTGGATGAAAAACAAAGTGAAATACTAGTTGTGTACAAAATGCTACATGAGAGTATGAAAAACATTCCTGCCATTAAAATAACTTATTTCTTTAACTCCAGTCATTTAAGTTCAAAAGGATGGGATAGGTTTTCTGTTTGTTAGTGTGTCTATCAGGATGTACATGTATTGATTTACAGCATTTGTGCGTACTTGTAAAGTCTTCATGCATTTCTTCACAGACATTTTATTTCACAAATGATTCACTAACAATTTAGATAAATTCAAAGTTTTGAATTGTGCACTACAATGCATCAAAGCAGGTTGTGATAGGCAAACTAACTGAGGAAAATAGCTGTATATACAACTATTTGTGAAAGTTTTTTTTTTATAATTATTTTTTTGAGATAAAAAGGAAAGAGAATATACTAGGCTTTCTGCAGCCATATGACATATTCATATCGCTTACAAACTTGGATCTCTTACTTTACTTTCCTTTCAATCAATATTCCAAC
The DNA here is from genome assembly GCA_001188425.1 of Eucidaris tribuloides. Taxonomy (NCBI): domain Eukaryota; kingdom Metazoa; phylum Echinodermata; class Echinoidea; order Cidaroida; family Cidaridae; genus Eucidaris; species Eucidaris tribuloides. Next base: position 11,043 of record JZLH01S0021422.1, on the reverse strand, counting down.
ACTTCAGAATATAGTGCACCCTAGTGTATACTATCGAGGCATTAAAATGTGCCCTACAAATTCATGCGTCGGGTTCCCAACGGGCCCTCAACCACAAACAACAAATTATCCACGCAACATCGTTGGTCTGAAAACTTCACGCCGCGCTTCTGACAGTTGACACCATTCACCGCGTCACGGCGGCAGTTCAAACGCCACGGACCAACCGAGGGCGCGCATGTTGATGAGTTGACTGGACTTGCGAATTTTAGGCGGGGATGATTGTCGATTCTCCGGCGGGATCAGCGCCAGTGAATCAGAATGCATACGTGTCCATTCAGAATCAATCTACCGGTATCATATTTTGGTCCGATGGGACGGTCTCTTATCGGTAAATAATACGAGCGATGGCAACCTTGCCTATTTCTGGCAAATTCTCGGACTTAATAACTGTGTGCTAGATTGAATTATTATCTGTTCTTGCTACCTTCTACTTTTCCAATATTATTCCATTTATCCTAATCCTTACGAGTGATTACACGATCATCTTCCACTTGACCACAAGGCTGTGGTGATCATGTATCGTTATACTGGTTAAATTCTAGAAAAATATTTTTGTTATTGTTTATCTGCTTCTGGCTACTGATCTTTTCAATTTCAGTAAAGCTAATCTTTTGGAAAATCTGCGATTAACATATTTTAATGCAAAATCTCCAAGGAGCTAAATGAACTTGACCGTTTCAAAAACCTTACACCTAATTAGTTGAAATAATAAGTGTAAAGGTGCATAATTTACTACTATAGGGATATCTTTTAAATATGTTTTCCAAGAAATTATATTTGATTTTCAAGGTACATGTAGGTCAGGGTAACGAGGACAAGGTCAACCCTGGCACAAATGAAACAAAGTTTTGCTGCTAAGTTTTTTTATTTGGATGGCCTAAAAAGACAAATGGTCATTAAGAAAAGGGTTTTGCTATTTAAGTTGCTTTGCAACAAAATATATATGTAACTGACTTCTTTAAAATGTCAACAAAAAGTAAACAGAGAAATCTTGAACACATGATATACAGCTGCATGCATTACTTGTGCTATATGTGATCTAGGTCCACTGGATATGTGGTTCTTACATGTACGTCTTATTATGATGCAGTGTGCATCAAATACAGTCATGTATGTTTCAAAACGTGAGAAGAATTGGAGTAACAGCATTTAAACGATCACAATTTGGGGAACAAAATTCAGTTTAAATATTGAGCCATTTGTCAAAATATGCTTTTGCATAAGTAGAACACATTGTATGCAATGTGTGTAATTTCATCTTCCTTTACGGATGTTGTTCTCAAAAAAGATAAGACAAGCTTGAAGGTTATCATTTACCAATTGGTAAGGTGATAGAGTATAGGTACACCACATTTAAAAAAAAAATCCTAATTAAAGTCAAAGTAAAGATTTGATAAATGGTAAAAAAAATGTCCTGATTAGTTTAATAAGACGAGGCGGAAAATGGAAGTTTTCCTTGGCATCGTACCACATTAGTTTCTGTAACAAAGCCCAAGTATAGTTTGAGTAAATGGTAAAAAATGATATTCTTTGCAATTATGTTTTTTAGATAGACCTCTATGATCAATGAATGCTACAAAAATGAAACTTGCTTGCTCTGAAATCTTTCATTTTTGAGAAATTACTCAAAATCTAATATGTTTGAGGGGGGGGGGGGGAGACCCCCAATATTTCCCATAGGTAATGTGCATACCGCTAGATGCTCTCCTATAATTGAAACATCATAGTTTCTCACTTTAAAGAATTTTCACTATGTTTGATGTTGTTTTCTGATGTCTGAGGCAACAGTAGAATACTCTGTGAGATACTTGGGCTTTAATGAATATGAAAATATACACAAATACTGATGATTGCAAATAAAACTACAAACAAATGACACTTGTATATAATAAAATGTTTTAGTAAGAAGATGTTACATAAATACATTGACGAGGATATGCATGTATACGTACACACTGTACATGTATACTATCCATACCTTTTTTTCTCAGCAATGCACACCTTCTACGTCTGAGGTTCATCCCAGGAGATTGAGGTGTCGGCAACAGATGCGGCAGGCTTACACCTCCGCGGATATTCTGTCGAGGGCCGACGGCAAAAATCTTTAGTGTTTCTTCTGCTTCATGTTTTGATTTGTTTGTTCGCAACCGTACAAACTGCTTGGGAATCCGTATGTGCACAGATGATCAATTCCATATCCCGGGATGCATTGATTGCTATAGCTGCTACAGGGCAAAACAAATCTGTAAAGGTTTCTAGAAGGAAAAACAGAAGGAACAGAACAGACAGCCAGACATATGTACAGACAGACAAACACAGACACAGATGATGAATATTCAATGTACATAATCACATGCACACACACATTCTTTCAAGCACAACATAAACATATCTGCACATCAATACAAACATATCTGTACATCAATAAAACATTAAAGGTAAATGACATAATTGGGGGTAGTCCTCAACTTGGGCTGAAACTACTCTAAAATCAAGTAAACTATGCAAGGATTCTCCTGTAAAAATCTTCAAGTCAAACGTTGACTCATTCTAAAATAACTAATGTCAATATCCCTCGTGGCAGGCAAACCTTCTGTGTGGTTCTCTTTGGGTCCTATTTTTATCGTGCCCCTATAGAATTAATGTTCATGCTTGATTCTCCTGAAGTAAACAAATTAGAGACAAATCTTTCCAGCTTGGAGATCCACTCCAGCTTCTGTATAGTTGGTATATATTTCAACTCATTTAGTTCTTGAGGCATTTTCAAGTGTTCCCAATCATGTCACTAACCTTTAAGTCATTAACACTGTACAAACACCGGCACAAAAACACACAATCACATGTAAAGACAATAATTATCGGAATTCTTCACTTTTTAGAGGTTTTTTTTTCATTTTTTTTTTAAAAGGTTTGGCCAATGGGATACATGTTCACAAACATGAAGTTAACCTGTTGCCTCTGAGATTCTGTGATTCCCATAGAGTTGATACATAGCACATCCAGTTCACATAGCCAATGGGTTAAGTAGCAAACAATTCAATCAAATATTTGCAGAGACTGTATTTCATGATTTGATTCCACTAAATTAATATGACAGTGGTTTATACCATCCTTCCTGTTGAATTATATTTCAACCAAATGATAGCAGATAATGTTTCTAACTATGTTTGAACTGCTCACTGGAAATTCTTTTGTCTTTGTTCAATATGCAGTAGTCAAACATTACTTGCTTTTTGTTCTTATCTTCCATCTCACTTTCCTCGCTAATGATTCAACAGTTAAAAAATATGGGTATACTTCACAATAGTTATATACATTGGATAAACAAATTCAAAACTGATATTGTTTCAGGAAGTAAGATATACCCGGTGATACAAAGCCGTCAATCCATCAACCACCTACACAAACTATGCATAAAATGTGCAACATGATCACCAGAAGTCAATAGACTAACATTTGGAAGCTTTGAGCTGTTATCATTATATGAAAAGAATCACACCTGTTTTATTATAAAAGGATAAATACAATCACATCAGTGGATCAATACTTCAGTCATATTACATGTATCAGACTGTGACTTTTGTACAGAAAAATGTAGTCTGTTGAACACAGTGGTCATAATGATTGAATTAATTCAAGATGACAAGGTTAGGTTTTATAATCAACAAAACTTTTTTTTATCAACTTATCATGGATTAAACCAGAAACATATGGCGCACATCCATTCATCAATTTAATTGTATCACAATTGACTTTGCTACAACATGGTTACGTTACTATGGAGTGTTAATGCCACTTTATTATTGTTAATGCCAGTTAATTATTGTTCTGACTATCAGGTGAAGATGTTGAAATAGAGCTGGAGCCCTAAGAATACTTGCAGGTAAACATGATAAACTGAATTGGACAATTTTTAAATCTGCGTCTTAGTGTTCAAAACTCATAATTGACCGTAATCACATAAAATGCAACATTTCTATCTATTTATATCACTTGCCTTCTTGTAGTCCCAGTGAGATATTGGTGATTTCAACACACCCAGACCTCTCATGTCAATGCCTGTTATTACTGTCTGACTTATCTCCAAAACATTTGGAAGTGACAAACTAACACCTGTTTACAATGCATTGTCTATCGGGGATTTGACAATTCTGCTAATTTTTGTCATCATATTGTTCACGTGAAAAAATAGAACTAAAAGGTAAAATAATATATAAATTATATACATGTATCATTGAAAAGCCCAGAATCCTCTCTTACAATTTTACAGTACAAACGTTTCCTCTAAAAAGCGGGAGTTAAAAGTTATCACAGAGTAAAAACATCCATGAACCTGAACACTGGTTGGCCTCACTGCCTTCCAAAATAATCCAGCAGCCTAGGGTTTCATAATGTACAGGGCAAAGATACAGATCTCTTTCTTTTTCAATTATTGATTTGGCCATACTGTATAATAATTTGCCATTCTGAACACCATTTCAATATTGAAGATAAATGACCAAATACTGTATCTATCTCATGTGATGCCCTTTGACCTCTCCCTCTCTGATTGCGATGCATCTACTATAGAATAAATCAAATCTATTTTCAGATGAAATCGAGGACTAGTACAAGCAAAATCAATAATCATCTGCTTCATATTCTGCCTCTGTTGATTCTACAACAAATCTAATTTATTAACCAAAAGTGTGTAACATTTCCCCATTTTATCCTTCCATTAATATGATTGAACTGGAAGGGTCTACATACATGTATGTATGACAATGCTGATGAAGTACATTCTTCCCATGTATCAATACATATAGATTAAATTCAAATCATAGAGATGGCAATGTGATAATAGATATAACTTACGATATGAAGTATATATATTTTCATTTATATTTTTTATGCGTTAGTATTTTTTTGCAACTTTATTGCCGTCATATTTTTGTTTTAAAGAGACCCTTATTATTCATAAGCTTTCAGGAGATTCTCTTAGAGGTACCTTACCATTTCTTATTGTTCATAATCTATATGTAATTTACATGTACGCAATTGACATCTACATGTGTCACAATTTTATGGTATATTTGAATATGCATTTGTATACAAATTTAGCATATCCAAAATTTGCATTTTACTCTCAGTTCACTTCCCCAATAACGCTAGAAAAATTAATCAAATTGCATGTTCCTTTTGTTATTTTCACATGTTATATACCCAATGATAGTTATCAAATGTATGTAAAATGTGAGCAAAACAAATTTCCTGATGGGCAATGAAATCTAAACTGAATCTGAACCTGAATATCCTATATATTGTTAAATAAATGAAATGAAATGAAAGGAAATGAAATGAAAGTGTATATAATTGATTTTGGGTGAATTGGAATAAATTGTAATACACACAAATATCTCAACTGATTTCTCCAACTTCATTTCATTTTAAAAAGTTAATCATAGAGGGTAATGAACAAACTGCCCAGCTACACTATCAGTTCTAGATTTGTCTCGTACCTGTAGTCAAGCATATAGTCTAATAACCCATTTATCACGATACATGTACGAGGTCAGCTTACAAATCCAGAAAATCACTTGGAAATAGTCCACCTCCTGTCACCGTTTTTTTTTTTTTATCTAATCAGCTTCAAAGCTGATAGAATGGAATATTCTCATCAATTGTAGATGTTTTCCCCAGTATTGTGGTCAAAAGGATGCATGGAATCGTGCAACATCACGTATCACGGATGCGATTCTAATAACACAGGCAACTGCTCCTCTTGCCGGAATGAATACAATTATAGACGACCAGAACTGTTTTTTTTTAATCAATACCTCAAACCAAAATCTACATGTATCTCATAAATTCATGTGTATACAATTCATTTGAAACTTCTCATAGCAATTTGATGAGCGAATATATGTCGTGTGGCAACTCTTTTCCATCATTAATATATTTTTTTTACAAAGTACACATTAAATGACCTCGTAAATGAATACATATTTCACAGAAAAAAATCTTTGGAAGATCCATGAAATCATTAATTTCATAGTAATTTCCTGTATGTATTTGTGCCTGTGCATGTGTATATGTAGCATGTGTGTGTGTGTGTGTGTGTGTGTGTGTGTGTGTGTGTGTATGTGTGTGTGTGTGTGTGTGTGTGTTTGTGTGCACATGTGTGTCTGTGTGTGCATGTGTTGTGTGTGTGTGTTGTGTGTGTGTGTGTGTATGTGTGTGCATATGTGTGTGTGTGTCTGTGTTTGTGTGTGTGTGGGCATGTGTGTGCATGTGTGTCTGTGTTGTTTGTGTGTGTGTGTGTGTGTTTGTATGTGTCTGTGTGTGCATGTGAGTGTGTGTGTGTGTGTGAGCATTCTTATGAGAAACCGTGTAAGACTAGACACGAGATATCTCGTCACAAGGTCTATGGGAAATGCGTGTTTAAACAAAATCAAACTGTCAATGGGTTAAGATGCTATTTGCAATTAACCATTACTCATGAACCAATCACTGCATACACTGAAACTTATTCAACAAATTATTCACCTTTTCTTTGCAGTGAACTCTTTCACATAACAATGTGTCCAGTTTAAAAAATCTGAGACACAATGTACATAATTCCCTATGCTACCAGTGTCTCTAATTAGGCTTAAAAAAGAAAACTATTAAAACTTGTAGTTCAAAACATTCATCAAAGGCTTTAAAAAAGTGAAATTCAATGAGCGACCATTCCAATTATCACCCATAGATTGCTGTGTTATAGACTTTTTCTTCCACTGGAGTTGTGCTGATATTCATCTGTGTATTTTTTGCTACTGACAGCATGACTGTCTATATTTCTTGTGATCTAGTGGGTTTCCATTCAAACACTATCATGCAGGTCACATGTTACAGTTTGACTTTTTTTTTAAATGGTGCTTCCACAGTATTAAATAGTGTCTTTAAAAAAGTCTTGATACATTTCTACATGTCCTGCCAGTGTCATGACCAGACATGAATGCTATGCTTATTATAAATCATTGTATCACAAACACATCTCAAAAAACATAGTTTACACCCTAATTCCCCATTCCCTCCTCCAGTTTGAAAGAATATCACATGCAGTAAATTTCTGAAGAATTGTAAAAGGTATGGGTGTATCCGATTACCCTTTAATGTAGCGTTAGTGGATTAGTAATTTACTGCATGGCAGTCTGCAGCATAACTCGTTGGTTGTTCGGCAGAAGGGCCCTAGCATATGTTCCGGCAAAAGGGCATTAACACTAAATTGTCTTTAACTTGAAAACAATTGGCTTTTTTCACATGAAATCAAAGTAGTGTGATGTCTTAAGGCCATCGCACATTACACGATTTTCGGTCGTACGACTGACCAACTTGGATCTGAAATAAAAAAAATTATTATTATTATTATTATTATTATTATGTGCCGAAGTCGCAGATTTGCACCAAATAATACACATAAAGTCCATAGAAGTTCAAATCCTCTGGCATGTTTAGAGTTAAATGCAAATATCAAATACATGTAAGGCAATATTTCTCAAATTAGAGAAAATTTATCATTAAGGCCCTTCTGTTGGGAACATATACTAGGGCCCTTCTGCCAGACACGGGCAAACTCATCTCTTGCCATTCATGAAATTGACCACTTCCATAGCATGTAAATCTTTGCAAATAATGGTGAAATACAACAAATTTTAATCATTTAAAACATTACCAACATGGATGTTTAAATTGAACAAGAATATGTTTGGAGTAGGATTGATGGAAAACCACCTTTGATAAATCTAAGAACCATGTAATGAACAATAAAGAGATGTTTTCAACGTCAAGTTAACTTGCCTGTGGCAGAGAGAGTGTTAAGGTTTCTCCTTCATTAATGTCTGTGCCTGGGCCTCCCGTCATTATTTCCTCTTCTCCTTCAATCAGTGATTTTCTAATCAGGCTATACGGGGACAAGGCGTCAGACTCCCCAGCCCAATCTATCACAGCCTGCCAATGTCAACATTCTGATCATTCAGAACATCCACAGAAACCAGTTAACCCTTCAAAGCTCACTGCCCTATTGGAGGCATAATTCAACATACAGACACGTAGTGATTATTGAAAATATCCTCAGTAACTCTTCAACCCTTCGAGGTCCACTGTCTTCTTGAATGCACAATTAAAGCCTCATTCCCACTGTCATGTGATCAGTATAATTGCCACGATTGCCCAATTCATTGCTGATCATGGAATTGTTGTACACTTCTCTAAAATTTTATGTTTCTATACCGTCAGGTGGCATTTCTCAAAGGCTCCAAAACTTTACTAGATGTATCCTCTGCATGTGTAGATCGCTGAATGAAGTGCATTTAATCTCGTCCGGTATATGTAGGCATGTTGTTGGCCTTGTCCAGGGTTGATCCCAATCACCCCGATTTAGAAGCACAATGTGATCTCACACGCTTTGTTACGATTTGATACAATGATTATCATTGACAATTGTGGTGATCATAAAATTTTTTGATTCCTCAAATATTTTGCTACGTTCAACATGATTGCCACAACTGACAAGATTTAAAAAGATCTGATTAGATCACCATGATTACTCCGCGATTTAGACCACGATCATGGCATGAATTGTGATAGTGGGAACAGCCCTTAAAAAATGTTTACCAGTTTTTGAGAAATCTGAGCTGCCTGGTACTCTATGTTGTAAGTGTCTCTAATATGGTCTAGAAATGAAGCCCTGCAAAAATTGTACTTCAAACATTCAAGACTACAGTTTTGGGTAAAAGGGTAAAAGGGGCATTTTCTCTTAAAGAGCTTAAAGGTAGACCTTCATCATCTATTACTGCCCTAACAATCAGAAGCTCTGAACATACCTGCCAACCTTTTGAAATGAAAAATCTTACTGATACAGATAAAAAAATCTTATTTTTATGTAAACTGAAGATAAAAATCTTGCTGTCTCACAAAATTGTAAAAATCACAGAGTAAAAGTGTACTGTCCATTTAAAAAAAAAAAAATCATTTTTGTATCAGAAAATCTTAATGTCTGTGGATTTGGATGATGAAAAATCTTACAAAATCAGATAAAATCTTACTGGTTGGCAGTTATGTCTGAAATGCTTCCATTTTTGAATACTGGTGAAACTAGAAAGTAGTTTTGGCATAGAAAATAGGCAAAATATAGAAAAACATACACAATTTCTGGAGGTTTAATGTTGTTTTCTGATGTCTGGCATGATAATACCATACTGTGTTATGATAAAGAGTTACAATGATGCTTAGCTCATGCATGGTACTTATCCATACAGTTGCAGCGTAACTTTCAGAAGTTTCACATTTTAGGGCCTACACAATTTCATTGTTAACATACATGTGAAACTCAATGATAAAATAAAAGATTTAAGAACTTCTGTACAAAATACAGCTATCTGAAAAGGTATCCAAGCAAATTTTTGTTTGATATAAAATGTCATGTTCAAAATTTAGCACGACACAACTCTGAAATGTGAAGACGGTTGCCTATAAGAACTGCACATAAACACAACTTACAGATATTGCATAAAACTACATCAACATTTGAACATCCCCACCATTACTTTGTACTTCATACTTTCCCTGTTCCAATCTATCAAAATCTCTTTGAAGTTATGACATACATGTACAAGTACAGCTACAAGTTTGATAGCTCTACAAACTTATTCCATATGGTAGATGCATTACATGAGGATGAAAAACCCACTTCCGCACTTGTCTTAAATGTCATGTTGGATGAAGACATTAGGCTCTTAACCCTCTGGGGCTTTATTTTACATTCTACTAATGCAAGGAGGAAGTTGATAACATGAGAGCCCCCACGATTTCTATAATTTGTATGCTTTTAAGGTGTTATAGAAAAGCTCAGCTCATCTTAAAGGATACATTTTTCATAAAACGATACATTTTTTTTTCTTCGTGGGTCATAAATGCTATGAGATTTCCCGTGTCTGCAGTGGAATTGACTCTTGATGGTTGTATGCTTTGCATGCATACTTTTGTACTAGCCAACATTGAATATTGCTATAGTATAGCAGTCTTTCCTTGCATACATGTACATCATGGATCCTACTCATGCATGCACGTAAAATATAAAACAAAGGAAGGGGGGTACAAACTACAAAAGCATTCATTTTACCAATCATGCAAAAGCATCATTTTACCAATCATAGAGGGTGCATGTCTACTGCCATTTAATTTACTCATGGAATACTGCAATTCATTTAATATCACTGTGATCAATTACATATTTTCAGGTAGAATAATTTGTAATAATTTGTAATTGCAATCTAACTCTTTAAATACCATTCCAACAATTTTCAATAGACTCTACATGCAATATTCTGAGTGTGGAAGTGACAGGATTAAATACACTAGGTCATGTAGATTTATTTTAATGTAACAACAACACCATATGTTTTAATGCAGACGTTTCTTTCTGATATAGCAAATGAATATTATGATTCAAAGACTGTCAGAGGGAGTAGTGTGTGAAAATATGATGCATTCAGGTAAACATAGTAGTATTAAAGAATGTGAAGGCACATAACTCTGTCTATTGTTTAGCTCAAGATATACAGGATGATGATGTCACATGAAAAAATGAATTTAAGATGATCTGGAGGAAATGTTTACTGGTGGGGCTTATACCCCTTTCAGACCGAGTTCACCGTGAAAATCACGGTGAATTCTCCGTGACTTTCATGGTGAAAAAAATGTGCGTAAATTCCTGTTGCCCTTTCAGACCGAATTTTGTCTACCCGATCCATTCAACATAATATTACTGCAACAGGCCATCTCAACTACAGTTGGTGATTTTGCTTGATGATTATTTCGAAAAATGGATCGAGCTGGAATTAGTTTTCATAATGGGAATGCTGTTTTTACACGAGATATGCCAGTTCGCGAACCTTGTTACTCAAACAAGATCGAATTCAGTGGCGAGTAACTGTAGTGTTAGGGGTCGGGATGGGATGGTCTAATTCTGATTATATTACT
>JZLH01S0021412.1:33539-48818 GCA_001188425.1 Eucidaris tribuloides | reverse complement strand
GAGACATTATTTTTGAAGATAAAAGATATCCTGCAAAGTGAGAAAAATTCAGTTTTTATCTGTCATACAAAATATTCGTTTATTGCACGGTATGTAAAGATTACTGTTTTACAGTGACATAACATTGCCATATAGGACCAGAGATGACAAAAAAAATGGGTAATATCCCTGTCAAAAAGAAAATGTATCGAAATATGTTAAAACTATCCTTGAAAATAAGCTGGAGAGAGTGCAAATTTGGGCATCTGTTGGGCGATAACGAATTTCAGGTAATTCAACTCGGCTAAAACATTAACCAGCAGCACGGTTGCCTGTACCGGCTAAGCACAGTTAATCCGCCGAGCCGCCGCGTGCTGAGCACCTATGCCCGCCTGACGAGGGAAATGTTCTCAAGACCTTCGGCCAGCGCTTGAATCCGTTGTTCAGCGCAAAAATGATCGTCCATAATGTTGTTCTGTGTTCTATGCTTCAAAGACAAATTCACACGAATCTATAAATCACACCTGTACAAAAGCTAGATTTTCTACGTGTGTTGTTTCACTCCACAGGCGATAGTGACATGAATTAAGTGAAAATTCTTACACAAATTTACGTTCCGAACTGACTCGTACTGTCTGTTCGCTCGACTTCTAGCCCGACCGCGCCTGGCCCGCTGCCTTCGGCCGCAGAAAGGATTCGGACCGGCGAGTACGAGCGAAATAAATACCCGCACAGTTTGTTTCGTTTTTTCATGCCAAAACGAATCAAAGGAACTTTTATCAGTAAACAGAAACCAGCAAGAGGAGGCCCTTTTCACATGTACCATGTCATGTCATAGATATTATATATGTGAATTATAAGTGAAATTTCAAAACAAAATCATGTCCACCTGGCACAGTCTGACGCTCGAGTCGCTGAAGGCGCAGCTACCCGACGGGTGTCTGGAAAAATGGTTCAGCTCGGCCGATCGCAACAGAATAAATAACGAAATTTGCTTATGTTGTCATACCCACAAAACAAATTTACCTGAACTTAAATTCAAAATATATGGAAGCACTGGCTTTTCTTTAAGAACAGATTTATTTCACAACATTTGTATGACAATGAACTGAGTGATATTTTCAAACCAAATCCACCTTGACTAGTCCCTATATTACGCTCGCACTTCGCCTGAAGATTCGCCTGTGCCCGCATTGTCCCGTCGAAAAGTTGGTTTGGAAAAATTGCGGAAATAAACACTTATTAAAAACACGGAAAATTATCCTATTTTGATGTAAAAACATGGAAAAATAAGTAATTGCAAAGACAACTTTTTCACTTTTGCTGATAAATCAACCTTTTAACAAGTACTAAAATCATAACAAATAATGTATGGACGAGTTATCCGATTTTCAGATGTGCCCGTTTGATCACCCGGCACCGGCGAGTTATCCAGGGTAGCAGGGACGGGTTATCCAGGGCGAATTATCCATGGGTCGGAGTTGCTCCCGGATCCATATTATTAGGCTTATACCAGCGGTCGATGAACCCGGGCGCGCACCACGCACGCCATCACTGAGTGATGGGTAGTACATGTGGTATGGCCACACGACGAACTCGACCATGGATAATTTCGACCCTGGATAACCCGCCCTCCTACCCTGGATAACTCGCCGTGCCGTGATCAAGCGGGGCATTTGAAATCGGATGAACTCGCCCATACATATTTGTTTTATGATTTTAGTGTTTTTTAAAGGTTATGAATTTTATCAGCAAGTGAAAAGTTTCTTTGCAATTACTATTTGCCATGTATTTTTACATAAAAATAGGATTATTTTCGTGTTTTAGAAAGTGTTATTTTCAAAGCATTTTCGAGCGACTTGCTTACGACAATCGGCCAGCGATCTTCAGCGAAGTCGCTACGGGGTAATCACGATATCTACAGGTGGATTTGTTTTAAAAATCTCACTCAGAATTTCATGGTTCATAAATTTGTGAAATGAATTTGTTCTTGTTAAGAAACCAGTTCTTCTCATACTATTGAATTTACGTGCCATGGTAAATTTGTTTTTGGGCTATGGAAAACATAAACCAAATTCTCTGCCGATATTTATCTGTTGCGATTCGCCGAGCTGAACCCTTTCCCGCACCGCCGATCTTGGCGCGGCGGCCTCTTCAGCGAAGCTCGAGCGGTCAGACCGCTGCCAAGTATTAGGCACAGGATTTGTTTGGAAAATTTCACTTATTTCACAGTTATATGTTTTGTGACATGTTGGACATGCGTTACATGTGAAAAGGCCTCCTCTTTGCTGTTTTCTGTGACGACAAAGGCTTCGTGAAATTCGTTTTTGGGCATGAAAAAAAACGAACCAAACTCTCGGCGTATTATTTCGCTCGTACTCGCTCGGTCCGATACTACTTTCCTCGGCCGAATGGCAGCGGCCAGCGCGGCGGCCTGGAAGGATCGAGCGCAACAGACATGTACGAAGTCAGTTCGGACGTAAATTTGTGTTTGAAAATTTCACTTAATGTCATGTCCATCATCCGCCTAGTGGGGTGATTACAACACACGTAGAATCTAGCTTTTGTACAGGTGATTTTATAGATTCTTATGAATTTGGTTTGAATACGAAACACATAACAATATCCTGTGAGCGAATATTTTTTCGCCCCTGATGCTGAGCCCACGGATTTCACAGTGACCGACGTTTGGCTAGCTGGGACCGATTTCCTCGCGTTAGCGGCCACTAGGTGCCTCAGCCACCGCCGGCGGCTCGGCGGAGTTAAACTGTGTTATCCGGTACTGCACCGGACTGCTGTTTTAGCCGAGGTTGAATTTACCTGAATTGTTATCGCAACACTGGCCCATCTGAAGTTCTCTCCAGCTTATTTTCAAGGATAGTTATAACATATTACGGATAACATTTTAATTTTACACGGGGATTATTACCCATGATTTTTGGTCGTATGGACAAGTGTTTGTCATCGTAAACAGTTTATCTTTTTCAGACATGTTGACGTGCCAATAAACACAGACTGGTATACACCAGATAAAAAGCATGAATTTTCTTCATTGCAAGTTTATTTTAACTTCAAATAATGTCTCCAGATCATGAAGCACGCATTCAGCGCTGTCGTGGATATATTGATGCGATTTAATATCGGCTTGCTTTTATTACCTTCAATTGACAAATACTGTCTCTAGTTCACTTACGACAGCAGCATATTATTCAGCATAATTTTTCATACGGTTGCGTTGGCGGATATGCTGCAAGTAAGTCCAATGTTGACAAGAAAATATTTTTGAAAGATCCCCAACCCAATGAATGGTCGTGTCGTTGATTGCATTTAGGAATGTTGAATCAACTTAAAAATTTGAATTAACCTACAATTAATGTATCATTGAAAAATAATTAAAAGAAAAACAAATCTATCATGTATTTTTTCATGTTTGTATTTTTACCCAATTTTGTCAAATTTTGCACTGTATCATTTCTGTTTGCCTTTATTTAGATCAATTGTTTAAAAAAATTATTTTTTGGGGGGCAATTTGAATATAAGCCTGACTATTGTTCACACCTGATCAACTAGTCAGCGATCCAACGGTATGCAAAAAAAATTGCGTAATATGCTGTCGTACAATGAAAAATGTAATGTAAGTCTTGAAAAGTTGTAGCAGTGCTGGTTTCCATGTGACGGATAATAAACAAAGAAACACGGTGCTAGTAGGAGCTACTGTATGCCAGCATTTGAGAAATTTGGATACATCTGCAATTCAGCATACGCATTTAATCTATAACGTTATGACAGAGGTCATGTCTGCAATAGGTTAAAGGACGCGCGCCTCGCTAATCCATGCTACGTTTATTTACCTTACGCTTGCCCCTATTATTGCAAGGCAGTGCCGAAACACTGAACGCTATCTATGGTAAGTGTAGAGTTCAGTGTTGCGTAACAAACAAATCGTGAGCTGCAAACAGAATTGCCGATTGTAGGCGTCAGTTGGGCTTACGTTCGCCTTTCTTCGGGTTGATACCGTGCTGCATAGAGAATGCCACACAATTCGTGCACCGCCTCGTTTTCGAAAGTATACGGGCATTCCCGAATTATTACCCGAGCGGCCCAGGCCAAACCCTACGACTTACGTCATATTCCCTTTAAGATAGGCTACACACGTGAAAGATTGCTTGACGACAAAGTAGTATGATACAGAGCCTGCTCGAATTGCACCTGCTCTCAGTTGAGAACATGGCGTCCGATACTTGCTATTTTACCCTGTGTGTATCCTAGTCCTCGAGTCGGGCTTGGGGGGGGGGGGCGAGTGAACTTGTGACTGTTTCAACACTGCCAGCTTCCGTGTCGAAAGTATCCCCGTAGCGGTGTGGAGAAGTCTGTGTCGAAATGTTCCGGTTCGAAAAGTCGAGAAAGTAAATCAATTTTTACAGGGCTAAATCACTAACAAGAGGAAGAAGAATAATAATGATCAGTAATACTGCTGCTTGTACTTGGTATCTAATCCGCGGTTGTTTGTTTAGAGTCCTACAATTCTAATTCATCGACAACTTTTTTAGCTGACTTTTTTTTTTGCGATGTTTTTATGCCTCCCCAACGAAAGTTGCGAGCATCATGTTTGGTGGCGGGGTGTTGTCGTCCGTGCGTCCGTCCGTTAGCCGCGACCTCGTTACCGCGATAACTTGAAGAACCCCCGATCGGATTTTGATGGTAACTAGACCAAGTATGTACTATGAGCACCAATGAAACTGCATTAGATTTTGGGAGCTGAAAGGTCAAAGCGTCAAAGGTCACCGGGCCTTGAAAATATGTCTGATTTGGCGCGTGATACCGCGATAACTTGAGAGCGCAGCGTCGGGATGTCATGTAATTTGCGTCGTGAAGTATGTATTCTGAGCCACAATGAACATGATTAGAAATTTTGGGCTGAAAGGTCAAAGTCGTCAAAGTCACTCAGGCCTTAAAATATGTCTGATTTGAGGCTCGTTACCACGATAACTTGAGAACCTCCCTGATCGCGGATTGTGATGAAACTTGGAAGTGAAGTATTTATTATAAGCCACCAATGAACTGATTAGATATTTGGAGCTGAGAAGGTTTCAAGGTCAGAAGTCGTCACCGGGTCGTTAAATATGTCTGATTTGGGCTCATTACGCTGATAACTGGAGTGGCACTGTCGGATTGGGATTAACTTGGTTTGTGAAGTAATGTATTACTGAGGCACCAATGAACTTGGATTAGATTTTGGGGCTGAAAGGCTCAAAGGTTCACCCGGCCTTAAATATGTCTGATTTGGGCCTCTTACTGCGATAATCTTGAGAAACCCCGCATCGGATTTTGACTGTTAACTACGACCCAAGTTATTACTATGAGCCACCAATTGAACTGATTAGATTTTTCGAGCTCAAAAAAGGTCAAAGGTCAAAAGTCACCGGGCCTTAGATATGTCTGACTTTGGGCTCGTTACCGCCGATAACTTGAGACGGCTGGCGATTTGTCATGTAACTTGGGCTAAAGTAATTATTGAGGCCCACCAATGAACTTATTAGATTTTGGGCGCTGAGAAGGTCAAAGGTCAAAGCGTCACCTGGCTTAAATATGTCTGATTTGTGCTCGTTACCGCAATAACTTGAAGCGGCTGGTCTGCATTGTGATGTAACTTGGCCGTGAAGTATGTATTATGAGGCACCAATGAATGCATTTAGATTTGGGGCCTGAAAGGTCAATAGGTCAAAGCTCACCGGCCGCTAAAATATGTCTGATTTAGGGGCTCGTTACCGCTGTAACTTGAGAAACGGCCAAGTTGAATTTTCATGTTAACGTGTGTGAAGTATGTATTATGGTGGGCAGCCAATGAACTGCAAAGGTCAAACCCTGGCCTTAAATATGTCTGATTTGTGCTCGCTTACGCATAATCTTGAGAGCCGGCTGGTCTGATTGTATAGTAACTGGTGAAGTATGTATTATGAGGACCAATGAGCTGATTAGATTTTGGGCGCTGAAAGCAAATGTCAAAGCGTCACCGGGCCTAAAATGATGTCTGATTTGGGTGTTATCCGCGTAACTGAGAACTGGCAGTTGAATTTTCATGATTAACGTGGGTGAAGTATGTATTATGGGGCACCAATGAAAACTGCAAAAGGTCACCGCGACTTAAATTATGTCTGATTTGGGCTCATGTTAACATGCACTAACTTTTGAGAGTGGCTACGGTCGGATTGTGAGTTGGAAACTTGGGTGAAAGTATATTATATAAGGCACAATTGAAGCTGATAGATTTTGGGGGGCTGAAAAAGGTCAAAGGTCAATAGGCCACCGAGCCTAAAATATAAATAAAATATGTCGATTAGGCTCGCTTACCATATGATAACTTGAGGAACGGAGCTACCCTGTCAGATTTTATGTTATGTTCGCGTGAAGTACTGTATATGAGGCACTAATAAACTGATTAGATTTTGCGAGCTCAAAGGGCAAAGGTCACCGGACCTTAAATATGTCATTTGATTTGGGCTGCTATACTGTGATAAACTTGAGTTATGACATTTTCCGATTTTGATGTAACTTGGAGAAGTATCTGATATATAGGCACAACTTTACTGATTCGATTTTTGGCACAGTTGAGAAGTCGCAGCAGGCAAAGGTCACAAGCCCTCACATGTCACGATTGAAGGCTCATTCTGTTCGCGTGATTAATTATAAAGAACTGCTTTTAAATAGGGATGTTTACTGTAACTTGGTCCATAAGTCACATGGGCTTATCATTATGTTATTCATCTAATTGGTCTTGGACGCATGGTAACTTGAAGCTTTGTTCAAATTTGACATCAATTGGATGGGCAGTGCAGACTGCGAGGCCATACCCATCGACTGCGCGCCAGTCTTAACTGCTTAGTTTTTTTTAATTCACACTTATCTTGGGATTGCAAGTATATTTGATTGTCTGATTCCACATGCTTGTTATATGTATTTGTGTATATACATGTACATATATGTTTTGGTATTTTGCTTATTTTTTGTTTGTTTTTCCACACACGTGACTGTCAAAAGAAGAAATCGAATCAAGATGAGGCCTCATCACAGGAAACAATGAAAACAGAAGAACATTTTTATCATCACTCAGAATATCTGCCGTAAATGAGTGACTGAGACATCCTGAAAGCCACCATCTTGAATTGACTAGGAATATACATTACTGAATACCAGAAGACTTTATGCTAAAAACAATAAAACACTGAATTACAAAAGTAAAATTATTTGATTATTAATGTAATATAGAAATAATAGCTTGCCCCAGTCACAACTAAAAGAAAATACAACAATTTTATCAATCATCATCATCATTGTCATCATCACCACCACCACCATTCATCATTCATCAGAATGATAATTAATTGAATAATTTAATAATAATAAATAATTAATAATAATAGAAAATAATGAATAATAATAATAATAACTAATAATAATAATGAATAATAATAATAAAGTAATAAGTAATAATTAATAATCATCATATCATAATCATAATCTGATAAGTCATAATAATAATAAAAATAATTAATATATTTTTATTCTATCTTCTTGTTTCTTCTTCTTATTATATTTACAGACCAAACATTTTATCTGTTCATATCTAAATCATTCGTTCTATTTATCAATGCCAGTCTGTCTTCCTGACTTTTCTGCTTCCCTATATCATTCATATATTTATTAGGTCCATTATTCTTGACTCTCTATCCGCTATAACATTTACCCGGGACATTACCCTTCTATCAAGCAATGATCATCAAGTGTCATTCCTGTTCTTATCCCTTTCATATAGTCATCTCCATTTTCACTCCATCTTGGCCATTTATCCTATCCAGTTCATCACATATTCAATTGTTGGTCTCTTTTCATTTTTACTTGCCCATCTATTCACTTCACCTTCTACCAATCCAATTGTATGTTCATCTTTCAGTCCATCTGTCAAGTATATCTATGATTGCCAATCCTCGATGATTTACATACTCAAGCTACCCTACCTATCCAGCCTATCTGATTATCTGACCACCCTATCTACTTATCGTAATTAATCTCTCCATCATACTATCTTTTCTATCCATCCCTCTCTCTTCCCATCTATCCATCACTGCTCACTGATGTATCTATCATCCTCTCTCTTGCCCATACTATCCACCACTCTCACTATGTATCTATCCATTCCTCTCCCCTCATGCTATCCATCACTCTCACTGTGTATCTATCCATTGCCCTCTCCCATCTATCCTTCACTCTCACTGTTGTAATCTTGTCCACCCCTCTTCCCATCTATTTTTCCAATCCACTCTTCCCCATCTATCCATCCCTCTCCCCATCGTATCCGATCACCGTTCACTGTGTATCTATCCTTCCCTCTTCTCCCATCTTATCCTTCACTCTCACTGTTATCTATCCATCCCTCTCCCCATCTATCTCTTCTACTCACCGTTATTTGTGTCCATCCTACTCCCAATATGTATCCATCACTGCTCACCGTGTATCTATCCATCCCTACTTCGCCATCTATCCATCACTCTCAACTGTGTCATCTATCCATTCTCGTTCTCTTCCCATCTATTCCTCAGCTCTGATGTATCTATCCATCCCTTTCCCATCTATCCTGTCACCTCTCACTGTGTATCTAATCCCATCCCTTTCTCCAATCCTATCCATCACTCTTCACTGTGTATCCATCCCTCTCTCTTTCCGCATCTATCCTATCCTTCTCACTGTGTGATATATCCATCCCTCTCTCTCCCATCTATCTTCTCTCTCACTGGTGTATCTGTCCACCCCTCTTCCCATCTGTACTTCACTCTCACTGTGTATCTATCCATCCCTTCTCTCTCTTCCCATCGTATCTTTCACTCTCACTGTAGTATCTATCCATCACCTCTTCTTCCTATTATACCTTCACTGCGTCACTGTTAAATCCATCCCTCGTCCCATCTATTCCTCTCTCTCACTGATGTGATCTATCCATCCCTCTCCCCGTTCGTATCCATCACTCTCACCGTGATCCTATCCATCCCTCTTCCCATCTATCCTCTCACTCTCCACTGTGTATCTATCATCCCTCTCCCCATCTTATCCATCACTCTCAACGCTGTATCGTATCGCGATCCCTCTCTCTTCCATTAATCCATTCACGTTCACGTGTATCTATCCATCCCTCTCTCTATCCTATTTATCCTTCACTGCTCACTGTGTATCCATCCCTCTTCCCATCTATTCCTTCACTCTCACTGGCATGTATCTTATCATCCCTCTCCCCGTCTATCCATCACTCTCAGCTGTGTACTCTATCCATCCCTCTGACCCCCATTCTATGCCTTCACTCTCAACTGTGTGTATCTATCCATTCCCTCTCATCTTTCCAAATCTATCCTTTTTCCCCACCCTCCTCCATAAAACTTGGTATCTATCCATCCTCTCTCTGCTTCCGCATCTATCCATCACTCTCACTGTGTATCCATCCCTCTCTCTTTCCGTATATATCCTTCACTCTCACTGTGTATCCATTCCCTCTTCCCATCTAGCGCTTCACTCTCACTGCTGTAATACTATCCATTCCCTTGCCCGTCATCCATCACTCTCACCGCCTGTATTATCCATCCCTCGTTCCCATCGTGTCTTCACTCTTCACCGTGTATCTATCCATCCCTCTTCCCATCTATCCTTCCTTCACTGTGTATCTATCCATCCCTCTCTGCTTCCATCTATCCCATCAACTCTCACTGTGTGATCTATCGGCATCCGCTCTTCTCTTCCTATTTATCCTTCCTCTCACTGTGTTATCCGATCCCTCTTCCCATCTCATTCCTTCACTCTCACCGTATGTATCTATCCATCCCCTCTTCCCATTTATCCTTCACTCTCTCACTGGTATCTATCCATCCCGCTCTCTCTTCCAAATCTATCCTTCACTCTCACGTGTATTCTATCTCATCCTCTCTACTCTCTCCCATCTATCCTTCACTCTCGAACTGGTCACTGTCGTATCTATCCCATCCCTCTCCCCATCTATCCTTCACTCTCACTGAGCATCTATCCATCCCTCTCTCTTCCCATCTATCCTTCACTCTCACTGTGTATCTGTCCACCTCTCTTCCCATCTATCCTTCACTCTCACTGTGCATCTATCCATCACTCTCACTTTCTTTCCATCTATCCATCCCTCTCACTTCCTTCACAGTTATCCACCCTTCAATTTCTTTCCGTCCGTCAATCCCCCTCATTTTCTGTGCAGCTATCCATCCCTCTAACTTTGCATCTACCCATCGCTCTCACTTTCATTCCATCTATCCATCGCTCTCACTTCCTTCGCATCTATCCATCTATCCATATATTTATTTAACCTTATAGCTATCCAATCTATTAGTCCAGCTGTCAATCTGTCCATCCTTAAAATGTCATAACCTATCTCTTTGAGTTCATTGTCTGTCCATCTCCCGGGGTCCATCTGTTCATCAATCCACTTATCAATCCTTCTATTTATCTTTACATTTATACATCCCCATATCCATATACTGTACTAGTATTCATTTGCCCTATCTATGTATATCAGTGCATGTCTCTATCCCAGCATCTTTCCATGTATCCCTCCCTCTCATCTTCCATTCATCCCTTTATTCCTTTTTGCTCTTTAAATTATCTAAATGGGGACATGGGATTACATGTAGGTGCCAGACGTTTCGACACCCGGACATTTCGACACCGGACTTTTCGACACCGTACGTGCGGTGTCGAAGTGTCCATAGTGAGGACCTACACGGGGATACTTCGACACCGAAAAAATTGTACAAAATTTGTTAAGTTGTGAGTAATTTCTTTGCAAAATTTGCCCACGTGTGTCGGTGTTGAGTGTGAATGACTGTGGTCGGTCGCCGTCCGGCGTATATGTTTCATGTTACATGAAAGAAAAATTTTTGACATGAATTTATTTCTCATGAACGCCAAATATCACCTCAATATATTCATTTTCTTATGAATTCATTTAGGCCTAGATATAGGCCTACCTACAATTTGTAAAGAATTTACTTACAACTTAACGAATCGTACAATTTTCCCGGTGTCGGAAGTATCCCCGTGTAGGCCGTCCCTGTGGACACTTCGACACCGCACGTACGGTATAGTCTAAGTTTTAGACTGTGCTCTTTTTTCATCCTAATCCTAATGCAGTATAGATACTTAAACTAGTAGGGTTAGAGTCTGGACAGTTAGACTAGCTTTACTCGGTACGCTCGCAGTTCGCTACGCTCGGGATTGGGATAAATTAAAGAGCAGTCTAAGACTTAGACTACACGTACGGTGTCGAAAAGTCCGGTGTCGAAATGTCCGGGTGTCGAAAAGTCCCGGCCTCCATGGATTGATAGGTTTGATACTGGTAGAGTGATGAATAGATGGCCAGATATTGTAGATGGACATAGGTTATGGAAATTGAAGGATTTATATACATGTATTGACAATAGACCGATAGATATTGTTTTGATAGAATGGTGAATGAATAGATTGTAAATTAAAAGTGGCAAGAAATAATAATATTATTTCTTGCCACATATTATGTGGATGTATGGATGGCTAGGGTGCCAGACAACTGGCCCATAGACAAGCCGGCCTACCGGCAACCCGGCCCACCAGCAGAGACTGCTCGGCCCACCTGCAGAGACAGCCCGGCCCACCTGCAGAGACGGGTCGGCCTACCGGTGTTTTACGGCACGGACGAAACCATAAGTTGTATTTTAGTAAATAAAACACCTTTTTAGAAAGATAAATGTGAGAAAACTATTTCAAGCTCGATCGAATTTAACATATTATGGATGTGATTCACGATGACAACCCCTAAAACTGTAAAATGTTACAATTTTGTCACGGCTTATCCGGAAGTTACGGCGAAAAATAGATCGTCGTCGAGTCGGCGATGTAAACAGCTGCATATTTGTCTTGATAAATCACACTTTTCAATTAAATCATCATAATCTAGAAGGGCAATACATGGAATAAATATTTAGGAGGCATGTGGGAGGCATGCAGTCTCTGCTGGTGGGCCGGGTTGCCGGGTTGACTTTGGGCCGGGTTGTCTGGCACCCCCGTAAAACACCGGTAGGCCGACCCGTCTCTGCAGGTGGGCCGGGCTGTCTCGGCAGGTGGGCCGAGCAGTCTCTGCTGGTGGGCCGGGTTGCCGGTAGGCCGGCTTGTCTTTGGGCCGGGTTGTCTGGATACCGATGGCTAGATCCACAGAAAGTAAGAAGGGTGGATAGATGGAAAAAGTGAAAGGGATGGATAGGCGGAAAGACATGAGAGGGATGGATAGATGCACAGAAAGTGAGAGGGCCTGGATGCGAAGAAGGTGAGAGAGATGCTTAGGTGCAGAGAAAGTGAAAGCGATGGGTAGATCCAAAGATAGTGACGGATGAAGAGATAGATAGACGGAGAGATGTATTGATAAGTAGGTGGTCAGATAATCCATTGGTAAATATTACAGGATGAATATATTGACAGATGTACTGAAAGATGAATACATTGGATTGATAGAAGGGTGAATGAATTAATACATGTAGATGGGTGTGTAAATTAAAGACCGACCAATAATATTCATGCTTATGGATGGACGGATGGATGGATAGATGCACATAAAGTGAGAGCGATGGAAGATGCACAGACAGTGAGAGGGATGGATGGATGGAAAGAAAATGAGAGGGATGGAATTCAGAAAGTGAGAGTGATAGATGGAAAGCATGTGGGGGATAGATGCAGAGAAAGTGAGAGGGATGGATAGATGGCAAGAAAGTGAGAGCAGTGGATAGAAAGATAGGAGAGATGAATTGATAGCTAGATAAGTGGTCAGATAATCAGCTAGCTGGGATAGGTAGGTTATGTAAATTATAGGGATGGATCATAGATATATTGACGGATGGACTGAAAGATGAATACATTGGATTGATAGAAGGGTGAGTGAATTGATGGGTAAGTAGATGAAGAGCTAGAGAAAGACTGACTAGTACATATAAATTCTTATATGAATGGATTGATAGATGGAAAGAAAGTGAGAGGGATGAATAGTTGGAAAGAAAGTGAGAGCGATGGATAAATGCACAGTGAGATGGATAGATGGAAAGAAAAAGGAATGGATAACTGCAGAGAAAGAGAGGGATATGGAAAGAAAGTGAGAGCAATGGATAGATGTACAGGAAAGTGAGAGCAATTGATAGATGAACAGAGAGATGGATAGATGAAAGAAGGAGCATGGATAGCTGCAGAGAAAGTGAGAGGGATGGATAGCTGCAGAGAAAGTGAGAGGGATTGATAGATGCAAAGAAAGTGAGAGGAATGGATAGATGGAATGAAAGTGAGAGCAATGGATAGATCGATGCACAGAAAGTGACAATGGATAGATGCGCAGAAAGTGAGAAGGATGGATAGCTGCACAAAAAGTGAGAGCGATCGATGGAAAGAAAGTGAGAGGGATGGGTAGAAAGGCAGATGGAGAAATAAATTGATAAGTAGATAGAGATAGGTGGTCAGATAATCGATTGCTGGATTGATAGGTTATGCAAATGATAGATCACAGATATATCGACAGATGAACTAAAAGATGAACACATTGGATTGATAGAAGGGTGAATGAATAGTAGATGAAGAGCTAGAGAAAGACTGACCCGTAAATATAGACTCTTATATGGATAGATAGATAAATGGAAAGAAAGTGACAGGTTTGGATAGCTGCCCAGAAAGTGAGAGGGGTGGATAGGTGGCGGGTGCACAGAAAGTGAGAGGGACGGATAGATGGAAAGAAAATGAGAGGAATGGATGGTTACACAGAAAGTGATGATGGATAGATGCACAAAAAGTGGGAGGGAGGGATAGATGCACAGAAAGTTGGAGGGAGGGATAGATGCACAGAAAGTGAGAGGGATGGATGGATTGAAAGAAAACGAGAGGGATGGATAGATGGAAAGCATGTGGGGGATAGATGCAGAGAAAGTGAGAGGAATGGATAGATGGCAAGAAAGTGAGAGCAGTGGATAGAAAGATAGGAGAGATGAATTGATAGCTAGATAGGTGGTCAGATCATCGGTTGCTGGATAGGTAGGTTATGTAAATTATAGGATGGATCATAGATATAGACGAATGGACTGAACGATGAATACATTTGATTGGAAGAAGGGTGAGTGAATAGATGGGTAAGTAGATGAAGAGCTAGAGAAAGACTGACCAGTAAATATAGATTCTTATATGGATGGATTGATAGATGAAAAGAAAGTGAGAGGGATGAATAGATGGAAAGAAAGTGAGAGCGATGGATAGATGCACAGCGAGATGGATAGGTGGAAAGAAAGAGAGAAATGGATAGCTGCAGAGAAAGGGAGAGGGAGAGGGAAAGAAAGTGAGAGCAATGGATAGATGTGCAGAAAGTGAGAGGGATGGACATATGGGAAAGAGGGGTGGATAGATAGAAAGTTGGAGCGATGGATAGATGCACAGTACAGAAAGTGAGGATGGATAGATAGATGGAAAATGTAAAGTGAAGGATAAATGCAAAGAAAGTGAGAGGAATGGATGCATGGAAAGTGAGAGGGATGGGTTGATGGAAAGAAAGTGACGGGATGGATAGCTGCCCAGAACGTGAGAGGGATGGATAGCTGCACAGAAAGTGAGAGGGACGGATAGATGGAAAGAAAATGAGAGGGATGGATAGTTACACAGAAAGTGAAGATGATGGATAGATGCACAAAAAGTGGGAGGGAGGGATAGATGCACAGAAAGTGGGATGGAGGGATAGCTTCAAAGAAAGTGAAAGGGATGGATTGTAGATTGAAAGAATATCAGGGGGTATGGATAGATGTACGGAAAGTAAGAGATGGAAGGATGGAAAGAACGGGAGAGGGAGGGATAGCTGCAAAGAAAGTGAAAGGGATTGATTGATGGAGAGAGAGAGAGAGGGATGGGTACCTGAACAGAAAGCGAGAGTGATGCATAGATGCACAGAAAATTAGTGAGAGGGTTGGATAGATGGAAAGAAAGTGAGAGCAATGGATAGATGCACAGAAAGGGAGAGGGATGGATAGATACACAGTGAGAATGATGGATAGATGGGAAGAGACTAGAGAGGGATGGATACATAGTGAGAGTGGTGGATAGATGGGAAGAGAGAGGAATGGATAGATACTCAGTGAGAGTGATGGATACATGGGAAGAGAGAGGGATGGATAGAAAGATAGTATGATGGAGAGATTAATTGATAAGTTGATAGGTGGTCAGACTTAGCTGGATAGGTAGGTTATGTAA
>JZLH01S0021376.1:3355-17947 GCA_001188425.1 Eucidaris tribuloides | reverse complement strand
GAGACAGTGAAGACCCCCCATTGTTATCATGACCTAATTTCTGGAGATACATGTAATGTTTATGCTAGGTTCACACTGCCGATCTGCCAACTCGATGAAGCCCGATCAAGCCAATTATTGGCCTGTTCGGTCCGGTTCGGCCGGTAATCGGGCTCAATCTACCATGATCGGCCTCCGTCTGCCTTGATCGACATCGTTCCGGTTACCTACTCAAATATTTTTAACATGCCAAAAATACTCGAGTAGGGAGCCAGAGCATTGTCGATTACCCCGATCAAGGTAGATTGACCCCGATTACCTTGCCGAGCGAGACCAACCAGGCCCAACATTGGCCTGAACGGGCCTGCTCGAGTTGACAGATCGGCAGTGTGAACTTAGCATTACACAACACCACCAGTTCTAGCATAAGGATTAGTGACCAGAGAGGGTATTGTTTACTTAGTGATAACTTTGATGACTGACACAATATGGGGTCTGGAATGCATGACTTGAAAGGACAGTCTCGAAATTTTAATGAAAGATTCTCCTCATAAATATACAGAGTTGCTGTCAGTGATCAGTTTGAAAAAAAGAAGAATTTGACACCCAACTTCACAAATACATAGTTTGGGAGGCATTACTGCTTATGCGTCATAAACAGTCCAAATCGTGTAGGACATACATGTATTTTGAAAGGAGCTCATGATTTCTATGCTACTTAGAGAAAACAGTAAATACATAGGCCTACATGGAATTTGCTGCTGTTGAATATAATGTTAAAAGTCTTGTATTAGGAATTAGAAAGAAAAAGAGATAGAGCATAGATTCAATTTTGCTCTGTCCAGTAGTGAACATATATTTTGCATATTACATAGTATAATCAAGATTTAAGTTAGTCTATAAGAAAATGATTTCCTAAAAGTTGGCAATATCCATATTTGGGGAAAATCCCAAATTAAAGAAAAGGAGATTACATGTATATCTGACCTATAGATATCCATGGAGAAAACTTTCATATTTTAAAAACAAATTATATCTATACATGTATACTGGTTTGCTATATATCCATAAACTTTAGGCTGAAAATACTCTTCATGGTCAAAAAAAGTCACCAGTATATATTTTCCTATTACACAAACAAAGCTTAAAAAGGAAAGAAAAAACTTTGCAAACATAGAATAGAGAAAAAAAAAATGTATACCCAAGGTACAAGCAGGTAATAATTTGTAATTATACAATAGTCAGTGCTGTTACGATTTTCGTAACCAATAATAGAAAAGACCCTTTCATTATTATTAGAACTTTCAAAATACATGTTCAGTTTATGATATACAGTACTTTCTTTTCATAGAGAACTTCCAACTTTTTTGTATCTGTAAGCTGAAAGTATTTTACCTGGTGTGAAGTCACCAGCATTTTTTGTTCATGCGAAAGATTTTAACTGTATTTTGGGATACTTTTATATGTTTATTTATCAATTTGTTGTTATAGAGTACTAAATAAATGAATATAATAATGGTATTAAATAAAACAAAACCCGGTGAATTCTAACTGTGAAGCGGTCTCAAGCAGAATCAAAATAAACTGTAACTGAATTATAATGAATCACTGATGAATTAATGATAAAGTACATTTAAGTTAACAGTACTGGGTAACAAAAGGTGAATTTTGATTGTAAAGCAAAATCAAAATAAACCATAACTAATTTTTTAATGAATCACTAATGAATTAGTCATGACAAAATCAAAGTGCATTTCAGTTAAGATGGAAACAGATGGAAACAGTTGGTGCTGTTAGTGTAATTGGGTATCCAACACACGTCATGTTTAATAGCTTTCAAAATTGTTTTTGCAAATACCATTTGTATAACACGTTCCTGCCTGAATGATATTTTGTGATTTACTGTCAGAAACAAGTTTGATTAAAGTAATTCTTTAAGTTAATGAACCCAACTTCAGATGTTGTAAAACCCTGAAATATAACTTGAAAAGCTAGGGCAATTCGGCTGCACGCAGCCAATGGGGTATGCCTCTGCACCCCCGTCAAATTCCAAAATTGAAATGTATGGGGCATTGTGACCTTTGACCGTTCAACTCTGAAATCTAATCAATTAATCAGTGCCCCATAATACATACTTCACCGAAGTTACATCAATATCCGATAAGCCGTTCTCAAGTTATCATGGTAAAGACAAGCATGGGGCCTCATGACCTTTGACCTTCGACCTTTCAACCCCCAAATGTGATCACTTCATTGGTGCCTTATAACACTTACTTCACCCAAGTTACATCAACATCCGATAACCCGTTCTCACGTTATCATGGTAAAGACACTAAGTATGGGGCCTCATGACCTTTGACCTTTCAACCCCAAAATTTGATCACTTCATTGGTGCCTTATAACACTTACAACACTTACTTCATCCAAGCTACATCAATATCCGATAACCCGTTCTTAAGTTATTGTGGTTACGAGCCCAAATCAGACATGTTTTAGGCCCTGTGACCTTTGACCTTTGAACCCCGAAATCTAATCAATTCATTGTTGCCTCATAGTTTATACTTGGTCCTAATTACATCAAAATCCGATCAGCGGTTCTTCACTTATCGAGGTAACGAGAACCGGCACGAACGGACGGACGGACGCCCGAAAAAACATAATGTTTCCGGCGACTTCATTGCGTGGCATAAAAAAAATCATGCTTTTTGGCTGCAAATTCCTTGCCGAAGATAGGTATGACTGCAAACTAGCAATATTAGCATTCTGATGTGATTCTTATACATTTTACAGCCTGTTTCCCCACCACCCCCCACCCCCAAAAAGTCAGAAAATTTCATAAATGTAATTGTTTGTTTAAAATGAATATATTGTCTTATTAAAGCTGATTATTGCTGTCTGTATGTTTTGTTTCATTGAATGCCATTATTCCAGAGTTATGCGTAATCTCTTGTAATATTGCAAAATTGCATTTGTGTCAGATTTTATGTGCAAAATCATCACTGTGGCTTTAAAATTCATTTGACCAACAAATAATGTGCATCAGTTTTTGTCAAAGATTATTTATACTTGTAAGTTAAAGTTACCTTCAAAAATTTATCTCCAAGCCCCCACCCCACCCACCAAGAAAAAGCTTCCTGTGACATTTAATCAATGTTATGCAATCTATGACGTTGCCATAAGGTCATTTTTTTTTACCACCAGTAATTAAGTTGTTCCGAGAAACATCAGGTATCTTTAGTGACCATCAAAAATTTATCCCCCTTCCCCCCCCCCCAAAAAAAACAAACAAAATGCTTTCTGTGGCATGTAATCAGTTATGTCACCATATATATACAGATGACTCCGCACAACTCGACATCTCACACATCGATTTATCGCCTATGTGGAATATTTTTGACAGTCCCAATTTGTTTTGTGCTTTTTCAATGGGAAGTTTTTCTTTTAAGTCGATTTTTCTAATCCAATTTTGCCTATCTCGAACATATTTTCAAGTCCCAAAGGGAGCAAACATAAATCATTTGGCCGAGATTGATGTGGTCACAACTGTCACTCTTGAAGATATTAATGGGTTGACCTTTTGATCTCTGCCTGTTAGCATGACTTTAAAGATATCATAAATTTCCCATTCCCTCTCTGCCTTTATTTATGACAGCCTCCATTTCCCTACACGTTTCTTCATCTCTAACTTAGAATTGTATACAAAACATAACTCGAATTTCATCTAAATTGACGTGATTTGTGTGGTCCCCAACGATTCGACTTACATGTAGGCAAAGTTTACTGTATGTATATATTATATATATTCACAAATATATTACAAAGCGATCTGTTGAATAAAATGTCAGTGTTAGTAAGTAGTAAGTAAATTGAACAACTTGTCTGTATCTGTATCTGTATCGAAATTTTGATATAATCAAACAGTGAAACTATATAAAAATATATAGATAATTTTGTGACCTGAATTTCTACTTCCTTGTAACAGTAATTTTGTTATAACCATGTTCGTTATAAAGGGAGTGCACTGTAATAATTTTAAGCCTTGAATAATTTATCTGTTAACTTAATAAACACAACAGTGTAAATACTGTCTCATTCATTAAAGAATGCTGCCAGCAAGCTGAATTCTTTTTTTTTCAATTACTTTAGGCCATGGAAAGTGATCAGAAATAATCATGCTTTGTATGTTACTAGTATGTTGATTACCATATTTCCTACTGTTGCGGAAAAATATTAAAATTGCCTGCCGTTGGACAAAATTCACAATCAATGTAACTCCTTGCCACCATTGTTGTTGCTTCTGTGAATGAAGTGAAGATGTGAAAAATCAGTGTCAATATTCCATGTGAATTGTAAGATAGAATAATTCATTTTAACACGTTGGGTTCTGGGCTGAAAATCTATATTATGTTAACCAGAGACTGGATTCTTGTGCACTTAGACGTACTATAAACTTTCAAAAATTGTACAATTTCTTGTAAAATTGCAAATGCTATCAAGACAAGGCATTTTTACTCATTAAGTTGGTTCAATGTGTCTTCATGTTACGAGAAATATCATTGGCAGGAATATCAGTGACGTTTATCATTCGAGGTAAAAGATATGGCGTTGATTGTCTTCTCGGTGAACCAGTGCGCAGATTGAGGTTATCCAAGGTTAACCTCATTGAGGTTATCCGTGGGCGAACTGGTGAGCCACTAGCACCCAAAGTGTTAAGCTATGGGATCTCTTTTGCAGCTCTCGAGAAACAAATCTTTTGCCTTAAGGCTACTTGAAAAGGACACATGAAATTTTAAGATCAGTAATTATCTAGAATTTGAAAATTGCACAAAATACTGTCGACTGGTAATTGATATAGGCTATACAATCGTTCAATTCAAAATCAAGCAGTTACATTCCAAGAAAACTGGATTCCAGGATTATTTCAAGTACTAGCCCTGACCTCAACCCTAACCCTAACCCTAACCCTATTCTGAACGGGAAACCCAATGGCAACCTTAACCCCAACTCTTTGTCTTCTGAGATACTGTCACCGGAGCAACTGTTGCCGAAGTACATGTCGGGTCACCAAAAACTGAGCTTCTAGCTTGTGTATTTTGTAAAAACTGGATCCCATGACATTTGCTCTGGTGACAACTGCTCTGACGATTATTTCATGCACTAACCCGACCTCAACCCTAACCCTGACCCAAACACTAACTATAATCCTAACCCTATTCTGAACTGGAAACCCAATGACAACCCTAACCCTAACTTTTTGTCTTCTGAGATATTGTCACTGGAGCAAATGTCGGGTCACCGAAAACTGAGCTTTTAGCACATATACTTTGTAAATGCCGTTACGTGATATTTTTTCTTAATACCACTGTATTTACATAATGTTAATTTTCAGGCATGCAAAAGAGGTCCATAACGGTTTTAAGTTGTAGAACACAAATCAGTAGATAAGTTTTAATTCAGTCTTTCAATTTTTTTAAAATGATTGTTGTATTCTTGATGACTATTTCATTAATATTCCGTGTGTTAATGAAAGTGAAAGTTTACAAATAATCAGTTCAGTACTTGTAGGATGTTTCTGTGAAGTCTTGAAGTATGTAACACAGCATAATGTCTGTATCTGTCAGCAAAAAAATAAAATACATGTATAATAATCAAACTGGTTGAGTTTGTATTGTTTTCTTGTCATTTAGGTATATAATCAAAACGTGGTGTATCACTGATCTCAGATTGCCTTCCATGTGGGTAAAATATTAAGAAATCATAAACTCAATGTTTCCCAAAACAATAATCATAAACAATCAACTTAATAATTTTAAGTTTGTCGTACCTACCCCCCCCCCTTCCACCCCAATCCCCAAATACAGCAATACATTCTGTTGGACACACATTTTCGTTCAGTCTCAAAAAGGGTACACACAGTTGCATTGTGAAACTTTATGGTCAAGGGCCTGTTGCATAAAAGTTTTACTAGAGAAAAAAAAATTCTCCGGTAAAATATGAAAGCTCCAGTTAGCATAATTATGCCATTAATTTTACCACAAGAAAAAAAATCTGGTTGAATAACAGAGCTTTTCTCTGATAAAAGTCTTAACCAACAGACCCTTGGCAGGTTGTTAAAGGCAAGGTTCACCCTGACATTAAGTTGGTGTTGATAAAAGCAGAACAATGAGAGAAACATATTAAATGAAAAGTTTGGCGAAAATCCACCAAAGAATAAGAGAGTTATGAGGTTTCAAAGTTTTCAATTTGTGACGTCACATGCGAGCAGCTCCCCATATGTCATGTGATATGAATTCCATAAAAGTACCTGTTTTCTCAGAAAATTTGAAAATGATTTTAGCTGTGCATTCAAAATATTATCAGAAACGTTATTTCATATACATGCAACTATGAAAAAACCCATTCAATTATCATGAACCATTAAAAAAGGGCAATTTATGGAATTTACATTACATAACATATTGGGAGCTGCTCGCATGTGACGTCATAAATTGAAAACTTTGAAACCTCATAACTCTGTTATTCTTTGGTGGATTTTCGCCAAACTTTCATTAATATGTTTCTCTTATTGTTCTGCTTAGATTAAAACCAACTTGATGTCAGGGTGAACCTTGCCTTTAAAGCAATTTGTTTTTTCTTGTGATGTGCACCATGTCTTGTGATCTTTATATGCATTGATCGATGAGGTATTTATGAAATCAAATTCCAAGATTACAAAAATAGTTTTACTAAATACAGATGAATAAACATCACAATAAATATTTATTATATCAATTCACATAAACATGATTACAATACATGTATGATTATTACATAGACTGCATTCAATGGGAAAAATGATTTGGTGTTTGATGTTAATCAGATATGTAAATACAGATGATTATTTTACAGTATACAAAATCAGTCAATTTATTCACAATTAAAAATATCTGAATTACATTATTCACATACAATGCAAGGTACCGCACAACTTCAAATACTTAACTAACTGCACACATACACTATAAATACCGATGAACATGGAACTTTCCCATTTTTTTTCAATTTCATGATCATTTTTTTTTACCCTTTACTGAGGACAAACACACCAGAATTGTATGTTAACCATGGACCTATATCACACCCTACACCCTCCAAACAACATCCTTTTTACGTACTCTTTTAGGTGATTTCCAGCCAATTAACACATGCTGGACAACGGTCCACATACGAGGGTGGGCTAAAAAGTTCATAGTCCGACTAAGGAGGAGTTATGCTAATACAACAAACTTTAAGTCATGCATTAAATGTAACCTTTTCTGCTACTAATCACATTGTTTCCTTTAAGATATCTTTTCTTGTTTTTCTCTTGGAAATAAGTTTACATTGGCAATTGAGGCACGTGAAACTGTCACTTTTGGCAGGTTTTTGATGGCAAAGACTTGCCTTCCCAGAAATAGGCCACCTTTTTGAGGACTTGATATGTTCAAAGATCCACCCAAATATGGGTTACCACTGTCGAAAATACAACTTTATAAAGTTATTGGCTCCATATGCGACAGAGAGACAGGAAAGAGTCTCAAGAAAAGCCTGGAAAGAGCCCAGAAAGATGACCCCTGTCCAGAAGGGTAAGTCTCTGCCATTAAAAATCAGCCCAAAATGACCATTTGCAGGAACCTCAACTGCCAACATAAACTTTTTTTTAAAGGAAAAACAAGACAAGATATCAAAAAAAAAACTAGAGCAACTTCGGCTAGCGCGCGGGAGAGGAGGCGGGTGCCACGATGGGTATGCCTCACGCACCCCCATCCAATTAAAAACTTTGATGCACAGGGGCATCGTAACCTTTGACGTTCAACTCTGATGATTTCATTTATGCCTAATAATACATACTTCACGCAAAATTACATCCAATATCCGATAAGATGTTCTCAATTATTAATGGTGAGCAGATATTAGTATGGTCCTCTGTGACCCGGTGACCAAAAAAAAAAAAAAAAAAAAAAAAAAAAAAAAAATAAAAAAAAAAGAAACAAATATAGACTATGACCTTTGGACCCTTTCAGGCTCCGAAAATTAATCAGTTTCATTGGTGCGTTATAATACATACTTCACGCCAGTTACATGACAATGCCGACCAGCCGCTCCAAGTTATTGTGGTAACTGAGCCCAAATCAGACATATTGTAGGCCTGGTGACCTTTGACCCTTTGAGCCTTTTAGCTCCAAAATCTGAATCAGTTCATTGGTGGCCTCACTAATACATACTCACTGCCAAGTTAAACATGAAAATCCAACTGACTGTTTCAAGTTATCACTGGTAACGAGTCCAAATCACATATTTTAGGCCAGGTGATTGACCTTGACGCTTTCAGGTCCAAATCTAATCAGTTCATTGGTGCTTATAATACATACTTCAGCTCCAAAGTTACATGACAATCCGACGGCAGTCCGCT
This sequence comes from Eucidaris tribuloides, assembly GCA_001188425.1. Taxonomy (NCBI): domain Eukaryota; kingdom Metazoa; phylum Echinodermata; class Echinoidea; order Cidaroida; family Cidaridae; genus Eucidaris; species Eucidaris tribuloides. Next base: position 9,537 of record JZLH01S0021376.1, on the reverse strand, counting down.
TTAAGTTATGCATGGTAACGAGCCGAATCAGACATATTCTTAGGCGGCAGTGACCTTTGACCTTTGAAGACTCCAATAATCTAATCAGTTCATTGTGGCTTCATAATACATATCTTCACCCAGATTACAATGAACATTTCAACTGGGCCGTTCTCAGAAGTTATGCGCGTAACGAGCCAAATTAGACATACTTTTTGAGGTCCGGTACCTTTGACCTTTGACCTTTCAGCTCCCAAAATCTAATATCAGTTCATTTGGTGCCTCATAAATACATACTTCACGCGCCAAGTTCATGAACAATCGACCAGCGTCGCGCTCTCAAGTTATCGTGTAACGAAGCCAGAATCAGACATATTTTAAGGCCCGTGACCTTGACCTTTGACCTTTGAACTCAAATCTAATCAGTTCATTGGTGGCTCATATATACATATTCACCCAAGTTGCATGACAATCCGACATAGCCACTCTCATTATCGGCGGTAAGAACCCAATCACAACATATTTTAAGGCGCCGGTGACCTTTGACGCTTTGACCTTTCTGGCTGCAAAATCTAATCAGTTCATTGGTGGCTCATAGTACCATACTTATGGTCCTAGTTACAGTCAAAATCGATCGCGCGTTCTCAGTTTATTCGCGGTATACGAGATCGGTAACGGACGGACGGACGGACGGACGGACGGAGGACGGAACGGACGCAGACGGAACGAGGACGCAACGGACGGGACAACCCGAAAAACATAATGCGCGTCCGGCAACATTGTCGTTGGGCGGAGGCATAAAAATGCAGTAGTATCAGAAAAGGTTAATTTATCATGACGAGTTTCATTGCTGTGCATAACCCCTTCTTAGTTCCAGGGTATGAACTTTGCCAGCCCACCGCTCGTAGCATGTGAATAATCCTTGGCCTAAGGTCTATGATCAAGGGAATTTTTCAGTGGCATACTCACACATCAAACACACATGGAGGATGAATATTTGGATTTTTATGCCTCGCAAACGAAGTTGCCGGAGGCATTCATGTTTTCGGGTTGTCCGTCGGTGCGTCGGCGTCGCCGTCCGTCCGTCGTTAGTCGGATCTCGTTACCTGCGATAATTGAGAACCCCCGTCGGATTTTTGATGTAACTAGGACGGCAAGTATGTACTATGAGCCACCAAATGAACTGATTAGATTTTGGAGCTGAAAGGTAAAGTCAAGGTCACCGGTGGCGCCTTAAATATGTCTGATGTGGGCTCGTTACCGCGATAACTTGAGAGCGGCTAGTCGGATTTGTCATGTAATTTGGGGTGAAGTTATGTATTATGAGGCCACATGAATGATTAGAATTTGGGAGTCTGAATAGGTACAACGGTCAAAGTGTCACAGTGGCCCTAAATATGTCTGATTTGGGCTTCGTTACCGCGCTAATATTGAGAGGGCTGGTCGGAATTGTGATGTAATCTTGGGTGAAGTATGTATTATGGCACAATGAACTGATTAGATTTGGGCTGAAGGTCAAAGGTCAAAGTCACCGGCCTTACATATTGTCTATTTGGGCTCGTTACCACGATAAGCTTGAGAAACGGCCAGTTGATTTCATGTAACTTGGGTAAGTATGTATAGAAGTCATCCTAATGACTGATTTGTAGATTTTGGAGCTTGAAAGGTCAAAGGTCAAAAGGTCACCGGGCCTTAATATATTGTCTGATTTGGGCTCGTTACCGCGCATAACTTTCGAGAACCCAGCTGATCGAATTTTGATGTAACTAGGACCGAAGTATGTACTATGAGCGCCACGCAATGAAACTGATTATAGTTTCTTGGAGGCTCAAAGGATCAAAGGTCCCGGCCTAATATGTCTTGATTTGGGCCTCGTTCCGCGATAACTTGAGAACGGCCAGTTGAATTTTTATGTAACGTGGGGTGAAGTATGTAATTATGGGGGCACACCAATGTAACTGAATAGATTTGGAGTTATCAAAAGGTCGAAGGTCCAACGGACCCTTAAAATATGTCTGATTTGGGGCTCGTTAAGCGTCGATAACTTGAGCGCGCTGGTCAGATTGTGTGAAAACTTGGTGAAGTTTTATTATAAGGCACCAATAAAACTGATTAGAATTTGGAGTGCTGAAAGGTCAAGGTCAAAGTCATCGAGGCTAAAATATGTTCTGATTTTGGGCTCGTTACCATGATATACTTGAGACAGCCTGTCAGATTTTTATGTATTTGGTGAACGTATGTATTATGAGGCACCCTAAACTGATTAGATTTTTGGGAGCTCAAAGGTCACGCGGGCCTTAATATGTCTGATTTGGCTCATTACTGTGATAACTTGAGTAAGACTTTTCCGATTTTGATGTAACTTGGGAGAAGTATGCTTTATAAGGCACGCAATTTTACTGATTCGATTTTGGAGTTGAAAGGTCAGAAGGTCAAAGTCACGCCTTAAATATGTCTGATTTGGGCTCGTTACGCGATAACTTGAGAGCGGCTTAAAATTGGATTTTACTGTAACTTTGTCAATAGGTCAATGGGCTTAATCATTATGCTTATTCATTCTAATTCGGTCTTGCTACCCATGGTAACTTGCAAGCTTTTCAAAATTTTTTTTTTTAAACATAATTGGATGGGAGTGGCAGGCTGGCGGAGGAATACCCATCGACTGCTGCGCGGCGAGTCGAACTGCTCTAAGTTCTCCATAAGATCAGTTTTCTGAAAAGAAAAAACATATTTGCAATTTATGCAGAATGATATACATGTATTGCTTTAACCTCTATTACTGTTTCCTGTCTGCAATCTAAAAACAAAATTGATATATATGAAAACTATCTGCCCAACATTTCATTAGTCATGCATACATGCCTCCAAAACAAATTGGAAAGAGGCAACACAATGAGTACAGCATGCATTTGTATATGCATTCTTACGTTATCTTTTACAATACTGTTTTTTTACCAATTGTTCCTTTTGGCCTAAAAAAAATCATGAAATTGTAAGTTCCTCAAAATTTTGAATTTGATGATGGGATATTTGATTTTCAAAATTGTATAAAACTAGTAATATGAATTTTGGTATAAACATGTTTTTAGTCGCAAAAGTATTGCTACATTCACCCTACCAGTTGATATCTGTTATATTAGTATGGCATCGGATTATGCTTATAGTTGCGGTGATATCAAGTCGGTTTGGGCGTTGAGGAAAAGAACTCGACGAGCAAGCTCAGTTTCAGCAGACGATAGCCGGATTTGGCACTATTGAATTGCACAGTGAACGTAGTGACGCACGCCGGTCTCAAGGTGTTTAGTTGGCTGAAAGTTCATGCAGCATGGCCGAAAATATAGGAAAATATTACAAAAAATGACACCCAAATCATTACTGCCTGCCAGTAAAAAATGTATGAAGCTGAAAGACAGTTACTTTTTCTCTATTCATATGGAAGGAAAATTATGCAGTTTTGACTAATATGATGCCTAATTTTTAAGGGGAGGTACTTTCAGCGGTTTTTGCATCGCATGGTGAGGCTTTCTCCATAGCCAACACTACACACGCATGGATGGTATTGAACGGCGTAAGAGGGCGCCAGCCATTCAAAAAAATGTCATTCATTTGACCAGTTAGTCATACAGTGTGTCCAGAAAAAAAGGAACCGGATTTCATGGCAAAAATTGCCATATATTAAAGCAATATCTAGTTATGAATTAGGTATGTTTGTAAAGCCTGTGTTTCTCTTCTTTCATTTGATATACAACATATTATTCATTGCTCATGCATGATTGAATTAAAACAATAAATATTGATGCTACCAAAATTTCATTTGACACGACGCACTCAAATTCCCATGTTTGAGTGGCTTTTCGGGTAATAAATGTAATTATTTTTTAAAGAATAAAAGCATGAGCATAAATATTCAATATTTCTTCTTTTATCTGACACCTCATGCGTAACAGATGAATATAGCGTATGACGGAGAACAATAAATTAAAACATGCCTGTTTTAGCGTGATTTTCAGAAGAATGCATTTTTTAGCTTTTGGAGGCTGGCTAACAAAAGGTTCACGCACAGCTGACTTCACACAATATCTTGCTTCGGGCACAACAATAGGCTCAAATCTTGTTAGCGAGGTAATTTCTCGGTTGCTGGCTGCCAAATCCAGAAAGACAGAGTTAATGAATGCATTTTGGAACATTTCTGAAAACAAGCATCATTTCAAATGGCCTTTTCTCACTCATGCATCGCTCATTTTTCATAAATGAGGTATCATACGAAAGAAGATAAGATAGGCTTTCTAATGATGCCCTTCAATATCGAACATATTCTGAATACATTCAAGCGTGACAGTTTGAATTTCAAATTTGCTTGTGCAAATGATTTTATACCTGTGTCCCTTCTAATTGTTTTTGCTCAGTCATGCGTGAATGGAAATTACTGTAACTGGTATCAAATTAAAGAAGAGAAAATATGATTTCCAACTATGTACGACTTTTTGGTCATATTTGTTATTAACATATAAAAATATCTTCATCAATCTCGGTTTCCTTTTTTTTGGGACACACTGTATAACCAGCTGGTAAAATATAACATTTACGATCCTCGCAAACTGTATCATGTGACGAGCTGCGGACCAATCACATCTTCGTAACTGTATAAGCCATCTGATACTGTATACGCCATATATTTCGCATCCATATATTTTCGCGATTTTGCTTCAAGACGGGGAATTCGCGAGGGTATATTTTCGCGATTTTATTGTATTTGCATTCACTTTGTACAGAAATGTCAGGAAGTGAAAATTTTCGCGTTCAGTAAGTCGCGAAATTCGCAAAAATAAAACCACCGCGAAATATTCAGCGTATACAGTATAGGCTCCTACTAATCAAGAGTTTGCAAAGCTCAATAAATTTCAAGTGTACATTTCAAAATAAAATAATACACACTAAATGGCTTTAATACAATTTAAAAAGTCATTGTCACCCATATTTCATCATTTTTGAAAAATTACAGTTTCATAAAATATGACAAAAATGACAGAAATAAATAGCACCAAGAATAATATAAGTCATTTACAGCATATATACAAGAAATTTGGCACAATTCTGGGTCATATAAATAAATAGCTTATGTATTACACAATGCTTGCACCACCACTGAGTTTCATGCAGGTTCTTCTACAATGAAAACAAATGAATACATAAAAAATACACACATCTGGCAAGAATGTGACCATTTCAAATTAAATTAGTACTACCATATTGCATTCTCCTCTCTGAAATTACATTAATTAAAATGGTAAGCCTGTCATGGCAGTAAGATGATGACTTTCCAGCAGTTTTCTCTTTCTATCACACAGACAGACACACATACAAACACATACATACATACATACATGCATACATACATACATACATGCATACATACATACATACATACATACATACATACATACATACATACATACATACATATACACATACATACATACATATGGTACCTACACACATACATTGATAGACATAAATTGTTCAAACTTTGCATGATTTTGCAAAATTCCATTGTTAAACACCAAGTTACACACAACTGCAAGCTCCTGTACTTGCTATCTTGTAATTTCATTGATTTGATACCATATATATTTGTATATATTATTTATTCAGCATAATATTTCAGCTTAACTCAAGGTTTTTCAAACTGTTCACATGAAATTGTCCCCAAAATACATTTTCCCAGTAGGTGACCCATCCAAGACTTCGCTACAGCTAATGAATGAAATACGACAACCACAAGGTTAACTAGATTTTAATTCGTCACTGAGACAAATTGGTGATCCGCGTAACCGCGCCGATCATTAAATCTAAAGAAAATATGACAACCAATCTATATCAAGTATCATTACATGCTGAAATATGTCCCTTAGCACCTTATATCGGTGGATAATCCTTCAATTCTTTTGTCAGAATCATCCTATTGTTGTTATCATTGATGAAGATGATGATGATGATGATGATGATATGATGATGATGAATCTAATCACAGTCAGTGCCTATCTTGGTACCGATTCCTGGTCTAGCTGCATAGTCTTCACAGATGTCCCTTTGACTGATGTGCAAATCCCAAATGTGTCAAGTTACACATGGTCGGACCTGCCTTAGTAGCCACCTCTCTACAGCACCCACCTGCCTATTGTGGCTACTAAAGTTGATTCCCG
>JZLH01S0021370.1:1644-14422 GCA_001188425.1 Eucidaris tribuloides | reverse complement strand
AGACACTATATAACACTGTGGAAGACCCGTTTAAAAAATTGTTGAACTCTGCTATCTGACATACCTGACAGTGTTTGAATGGACAAATAAACACCCTAGAACACAAAAGTTTGGACAGTTATGCTGCCACTAGAACAATATGTGCAGATACAAATTGGCACATAATTTCCTATCACGGGATAGGAAATTCTGCAACACAGTAGTCTATGAGGGAAAGCTGGAAACGTCTCTCAATGATTTTCACTTTTTTAAAGCACTTAATGATCGTTTTAAACTGTAATTTTTTCAGGGCTTCATTTTTAGACCATATCAGAGACACTGGTAGCATGGGGAATCATGTAGCTCAGATTTTTTTAACTACTGTTATGCAATGCCTTTAAGCAGGAAATGTTTTTAATTGAGTTAAAACAATATGTATGATCTAATTAAAGTGACAAAATCTTTAACACTAACTCTGCAAGATTTGTTGTATAGTATTCTTTTCATTTATTCAACTCTGATGGCCTATGCCCTACATGAATGTTGTTTCCAGAGCAATGGAATCATGCATCAAAATTTCAAAAATTAAGAATATTTGCCCATTACATGATGTCATGGTCGACTGGTGAGGCGCTTTGCTTACAGCAGCACAAAAGTTAAGAATTGTCAACTTCTTGGCGCATTGAAACCACACATATAACTCAAAAAACAACTCGATCAGAACCAACAAAAAGAATCACATTTCTGAAAGCTTATACTCACGAGAATCTCAAAGCAGTCCAAGGTCAAGTGCATACAGTGTCAGTAAAAAAACATGAAGGAACCACGAAAAAATCTATAACGTTTTGTGATATTGATGACAAAATTCAATGCACTGTCGTAATTAAGTCCAGGCTCAAATGATGTCATAGTGTGAAAGAGCAAAGCTTTCAGCTTCAAACAGAAAATGTAGTTCACTACTTTTCGTGATTATCCAAAATGTAGTGATAAAGACAGGGTGTGAACAAAATAGGTTAAAAATTGTATTCGGATTTGTTACAAAACATTAATTAAACATATAAACACAAACGAAATTACTGAACCTTATAATCAAATGTTAGAAGATTAATTAGAGATATTGTTAAATAAATGGATTAGTAAAGTGTATTTAAAAATTCCACCCAAAATGTAGGCCCTAATGGAACATAGCAAATGGGTTGTCCGTGGCAGTCGGCAGTACTTTCATGCTTCAAACGTGAAATGACCTAGAGCTTTTACTTTTACTTTTGAGAATGTAAAGGCAACAATGGCAAGTTGAGGTCAATGCAAGCAAAGAACCCCCAAGATAGCTACGCGGCAAATATTGAGGCGGAAAAACAAAAAGTAAAACAGAGGGTGAATTTGCAATTTCCATACTCCCTCCACCGCTATCCTCCGCCAGCGATAACCCGCACACGAGAATAAGCCGGCTCAGTTAACATTTGCATTCACTAAATTAAAACAAAGTGTGATGCCAGATTCTCAAAAAGCAGAGTATTTGCTAACGCAAAAATGAGCCCAAATTCGTTAAATAGATGCATAAGAACTAGCTCACATTGCAATCAAAAGTCAATAAGAAGCCGGACAAAATGTAATGCACCAGATACGCGGGCCCACCATAACAACACACTGACCTGATATACAACCTCCTAAAAAAATCGAAAATCTGAGTTGACAATTATGTCCCTTCACTTTGTAGGCATCAATGCATCTTTAACCATCAGCAAGATATTATTCTGAATCCTTTAAAATGTATCATAACTGCTTATGATCGCCTAGGGAAAGAGCAGTGTTTAACATATAAGGTGTAAACTTAACAAAGCTTGGCCAAATTGAAATGAAAGGATGCTAATAGTAAAATATATGCTTGAACTAATTGATCACACATATCGAGTTAAGTTAAAAGAAAAGTAATACCAGCAAACAAAGAAAATAAAAGTAAATTCCTTACTATGTAATCAGTGCTGCAGCTATTCCAATAACTATTGTTCTTCTCTTTCTCTTACTCCATAGATCCTGTTCAATAAAATTGCTGGTTATAAAGATTCTGCTGAAGTTCTGGCTCTCATCAACAAGTATTTCGCAGATACCGAAACAAATGAGGTAATACAGTACATTCTATTGCCTGGAAACGTCTTGAGTATTTGCTGTTCCAAGATGATGTTCTAATGCATTGTTTATTGGGGGATCTGAAAATAATCCAACAGGGCAAGAATTACAAACAGCAATCCATGTACAAATAATCACGTTCTGAGTTGTTTAAAAATCCTAATTTATGACAATAATGATAGTGCATGAAATTATCTATCACATTCAACAGTGAATGGTACACATAGAACTTACTAGTATTGTGTAGTTGACTCTGATGTTGGCGAACAGAGAAACACAGATTTCAATGAGATCCTTCTGATTTCCAAAAAAAATTAAAGATGCTGATGGTGTTTCAGAATTGGAAAATGGAAACCTAAATTTCAAACTGAGGTTCATTTGTACAAAATATGTAAATTGCATAGTCATAACATCACGATCTGGCAAACTCAACATGTCTGTGTTCATATTTCATGGCGTTAAAAGGGGAATGAAACCCAGACATCTATTTGCATTCAGAGAATTATTGTTGTTGTTGTTGTTATATTTCTTTTGCTGTTCTTTTGTCGTAAAGCGCCTTGAGCATTTAATTAAAATGGATAATGGCGCTATGAAAATCCCATGTATTATTATTATTATACAAAACAGTAAGAGAAAGAAAGAAATCGGTGAAAGTTTGAGAAGTCGGTCCGTTGCAAATCTTGCGGATCGAACTACTTTTTCAGTTTTCAACCAATCCTCACAAAAAATGGGTCACACATTGGATTTGAGGTAAAGATGTGCAAGACACATTTTTCGCATGTGTCGGAAACTGCGTTGCCATGGTAACGGCAAATTATAGCAAAAATCAGGTAAAAATCTTGCGGATCAAACTACTTCCTCAGTTTTTGACCAATCCTCATGAAAATTAGGTCACACATTGGTCTTGAGGTAAAGATGTGCAAGACATACTTTTTGCTTGTGTCGGAAACTGCGTTGCCATGGTAACGGCATATTTGTGGTAATAAATCAGGTAAAAATCTTGCGGGTCAAACTGTTTCCTCAGTTTTTTACCAATCCTCACGAAAATTGGGTCACACAGTGGTCTTGAGGTAAAGATGTGCAAGACAGATTTTTGGCATGTGTCAGGAAACTGCGTGCCGACGTAACTGCAATTATTTATGGTAATAAATCAGGTAAAAATCTTGCAAGGATTGAACCTATTTCGCTCAAGTTTTTTTAAACCAATCATGAAAATTGGAGTCACACATTGGTCTTAAAGTGAAGTATGTGCAAATGACATACTTTTTTCGCAATGTGTCGGTAAAGATGCGTTGCACAATGGTAACGGGCATATTTATGGCCATGAAATCAAGGTAAAAATCTTGTGGAGTCGAACTACTTGCCATCAGTGTTGTGACGCAATCCTGCAACGAAAATTGAGTCACACATTGGTCTTGAGGTAAAGATGTGCAAACAATACTTTTTGGGCATGCATCGGAAACTGGTTGGCCATGGTACGGCATATTTATGGCCAAAATCGGGTAAAAAAAAAATAAAATCTTGCCGGATCGAACTACTTGCCTCAGTTTTTGACCGCAATTCCTCATAAAATTGTCACACATTGGTGCTTGAGTAAAGATGTGCAATGACACACTTTTTGCATGTGTCGGAAACTGCGTGCCATGGTAACAAGCATATTATGGCGAAATGAGTCAGGGTATGTGATGAAAGCGGGGGTATAATCACCATTCAAGTGATAGCGTGAGTTCATTATTCTTTGTCATATTTTCCCAGCCCATTAGCAACAAGCCAAGTGAGGTAGGAAGAAGGTGTACGGCTTGAGGAAGCTTGGCTGGGAGCCGCTGAGAGAATGGGAACATAAGCCCACCACAAAGTTGGTGAAAGGAGGAGATTGGAACAAACGGCTGGAGCGACTCAAGCAGTATATACTGAGGTCAACAGAGAACTACCTAAAAACAAAACTTGAAAGAGGTAAAAGTTCTGTGTAGAACAACATTGAGACTGGAGGCTGGAGATTAAAACTGATTTCAGTCATGTGTGACGACCACCGAGAGGCGCCGGTACACTGCCACGAGGAGGAAATTAAAAAATGCCTTGTACAACTCCGAAACAGGGGTTGAAAAAATAAGATCCAAATTTCACGCTGAGTAGAATCCTCCCATTGAACTGGAAGGAGTTATGTCTTGAGTGTTGTTTACTTAAGCGAAGAATCAAGCCAACCAACACGCCAAGCAGTTTAATTTATACATGGGTGCGCGATCACGAGGGTTTTAAGAATTCCAATAGTGAAGGGCCACACAATACCCAATTTAGTCTGTTGCAAGGACCAAGGCACCGATGGAACATTATTTGATTAGGTGAGTCACATGGCTGTATAACTATACAAGAAGGACAACAAATTTTCACGGTAGAAATCACCTAGCATTAGCTTCACTTGATTATAGAGTAGTTTTTAGCCCAGATGACCAAAGTGTGTAAGGACTAGCCCTAATGCATATGTTAGATATGACCTTTCAAGCGGTCAGATTCGGAAGGAGCAGTTTGATTTCAGCAATTCATTAGACACGCATTTGCCAATAGACGCCCAAAGAGCGAGTTTAAACTAAGTACTTAGTCTCCAACGGGTTAAAATCATAGTGAATGAATAGTTGAATTTAGAAAACTATATCATAATTATAGATCACAAATCAATTACATAAATGATTGTCAAGATAAGAAATAATCTATAGTCAAATAATCTTAGCCAATTTTGCGATAAGTCAGAGAAGGGAATCACAGTAAACATGTAGAAAAAGATCGCCAGTGTATACCACTGAGAGCATCACAGATATAATAATATGAATTACCTGGAAGTGAAAAATTTTTTATTGGGCTGTTATGTTTTGGTAAACGTGAAATAAAAATTGTTCGCCCATGCAGTTGGAAACCAGCTGAACTAGCAGCATTGTATTGTATTATGTTTCAATATGTTTAAAAAAGAAAAAATTAATACAAAATATCTACACTGAATCTTGAAGAAGGTGTAATTTAATGTGCAGTAAGTGGCTGTTCACTATCATACTTTCTTTCCTAATTATATGTATAAAACAAGTAATTCTGATTTTCTTATATCAGTTAACAATTAGACTTGGCAAAAGTTAATTTTTTAAGGGTGTTTGTAAGACTATTTTTGATTTAAGTCATCCACGTTGACAAGAAACTAGCAAATTTGTTAAAGCCCCAAGTAATAAGGTTTGGTTGATCAACAAATTTTCATTTTTCTTTCAGCGCAAACCTAATGAAAATTATATCGTAATAGTGACAAAATAGTAGGGAGAAGGAGCCAGCAAACATAATCAGGCATAAAAGTTAAGAAAAAATGTTGAGTTCTTGGCAACGCAATCAGATCGCACCGTGCACAGGTGCTGAGCTGACGGCATCGTGAACGATGCATGCCACCCGATGTGTGTTAGTCGCGCCGTAGTAATGTATGCACTGTTTGAATCGATAAGCTCCTCCCCCTACATTTATAGCTATAAAACTTGCAAAGATGTAAAATAAACTCAAATTAACTCATTGTATAGGGCCGTGCTGAGGGTGAGTATCACACAGTACCCCTTATTTAGGCTGTCTTTATCACTACGTACCTTAATTCTCACAATGTCCTTTTTTTTCTTAGCTTATGCCTGTCAGTTGGTGGCTCCTTCTCCCTTTAGATAAAGAGATCGCAGATGTCAGTATGTACATTTCCCACATGACAAGTTTTTTTTTTTGGGGGGGGGGGAGGGGGGGCGAAACATTGGTTCACATTTTTCATTAATTTCTGAAAAAATGGCAGTGTTTCAGAGCCTGTGATTTTCAGGTGATTGATAGATTGTATAGCTCGATTCCAAAAACATGGTAGTAAAAAATTAGTTTGTCATTTACCAAGACTATGCTTGGACTTTATCAGTGTATGTAGGGTGTGCATCAAAATTTGTGCATTTGTTTTTTCTCTTTCCATTGCATAGCTTTCACTTCGCAACATGAGTGATTATGAAGCTGTCCTTGCCGAGAATCAGATGGAACCAGGTGGATACTACAGCAGACTGGCCATGCTGGCCATGAAAGGTCAGCTTTGTGATTCAGAACTCAAGCCGCTCTTGCAAGACATGTGGGGAACAGAGAGCAAAGGTGACGACTCGTCTGCAGATGAGATGGGTGATATGGAGAGAGGGTGGGGAGGAGATGAGGGGACTCCGATGAGACAAGAGGGATGTGTCGTTAAGGTGGAAAACGGTGGTTTGGGTTCTTCGGAAGAAGAGGGAGATGAGATATCGGTGGGCGATGATGCACAGAAGGATGATAGTCACGCGGAGGAGGAGAAACAACATGATGATGAAAGAACTGATCAAGAGGAGAATTGTCCTGATGATGATCAGAACGATGGGGTGGAAAATGTGGATGAAACGGATAATAGTCTCTCTGAAAAAGCCAAAGAAGTGGAAAAACCTGATGAAATGGAGAAAGTCCCTTCTGATAAGGAATCAGAAGAGGAAGCCCCAATGGAGAAATGCTCGACTGGAATTGACCAAAGTGAAAGTCCGAGTGTTCGTCAAGAAGCTGAATTCTTCCAAGAGGAAGATGAGGATAGCGCCATAGATGAATGCAAAGCAGCCATTACTGGACTGATAGAAGAAACGAATTGTCCGAAAATAGTCAAGTGATAGCGGATGATCATGATGAGGTACGCATGAGAATAAAATCAGTGGGAATGATGAGTGTCGTGATGAAAGAAGGAGTGTCAGAAAAGTCTCCAAATGTAGAAAATACTAACAGTACTGTAAGTGATTTAGATTTGCAACTCATCGCATGCATCATTGATTTTCATTTTTCATTTTTCATATTTGTTACATGCAATATCAGATAAGCTGAAATGATAAGGCTTTTTAATTGAATTTTGTAAACTGCTGAAGATACATAAGTGGATAGACAAATGATTTATGTTAGATAAGAATACTTAGTAAGTTGACTTAATTTTATCTGATCAGATCAATGTCCGACCTAGGTAAGAAAGCAGTCTGTGGCAATGAATCTTGAACACCAATCAAATTGTAACACACACAGTAAAGTTGTCTGTTTAGACAGTGACATAGTTTTTTGACAGCAGGCATAAAAAGGTTTATTTTTCTCACCTGATACCACATCAATGCTAGTGTTCAAAAGGCCATTATGCTGATTTTAAAAGGTGATGAAGTCAATCTGTCAATCAAGACTTAGTTGAGCTACGTTATTCATAGTGAATTTGGCGCCAATGTCTAATTGTGGTTATTTAATAGCTTGTTTCAAATAGAGAAGCTGTATTCCAAAGCCTCATTAAAAAGAGTAGTCTACAGAACTACACTACGCTACAACTGTATTGCACATTGTGTCTGTTTACAGGGTTTTATTTTTGGTTTCGCAACATAGTCGATCCTATGAAAGGTTGGAAAGGCAATTAGCAATTTAAAACAATCATTTTAGCAGCATACTGTAATCGATATGATGGTCAAAATAATTTTATGATGTATGTATTATTAAAGCACATGGATCTGTTCCTCTTATAATTTTTTTTTCTTCCCCAATTTTGTCCTGGTATATTTATTGAAACAATCATGGCATTTCAAATTTGAAAATTTGTGTAGAAAAGGACATAAGAAATGAAGAGGATGGAAACCCCGCAAGTCAAGAGACCCGTATGGACACAGATTCTGATGACAGTCAGCTGATGCCGGTAATGATCTTTTACTTACCACCGTTATGTTTTTACTTTATTTAAACAGCCAGTACAAACATGTTTTTTACATTGTATACACAGGTTCTAAGTGATCCAACATGTATGGAAATTGGTGCATATCACTGTTAGGGCCTGCTCCAGCAAATCTATGATTTTGCCAAATCAGATTATATTAGCATTTTGATCGCTAGTCAATAAATTTTACCAACTGATGAATACTGATAGGTAATCATATTGGTGGTGTGGATAATAACACCTGTAAACGCATTATATCTGTTTTGCTGTAAGGCGTGTTTATGTAATGCATTTATTTTAAAAAAATCCTGAAGTATTCATGATATTGGTTAAGACTTTCTTTGTGTCTGAAGTATTTTACCTCAATTGGCCAGTAACTTTTTCTGAAGTGGCAAAAAAGGGAAAAAACTGACCGCTGTCAAAGAACTGCAATTAATTGTGCAATAGTGTAAAATGCCTGGCTCACTATCTGGTATGGATATAATTTCATGTGTAGATTCTTGAAAGCTGCCATTTCAAATATTGTCTTATACATGTACAGTTAAGGACCGCAGTATTTTTTTATTTTTTTTTTTTTAGCTAAATTGTTTTATATTTGCTTAATTTGCTTCTTGGTTTGCTTTTAACAGTAGATCTGCATCCACGCTAAAGGTTAGTAAATGTATATAATTAAAATTGTCCAAGTTCTAATTTATGTTTAAAGTATTGTGAACAATTCAATGTAATATCTTATAATAAGAAAAGCAGAACAGAAAGATAGGAAACGGCAGAGAGAAAGAAAAAAATATATATATATTATCTATAGCACACAAAGAAAGTAACTACCTTTTTCAAACTACCATAACTTTTTAACGAAATAGGTTTTAGCAAAATAATATGGCAGGAGTATTTCTACTCTTACTGGACTAACTCGTGTATGAAAATGTGATTGATCCATGAAGCCATGCATGAGTGAGCATGCATTAAAGGCAAAATGTCACTTTTTAAAAGTCACAGGAGTCGTCTCTTACACCAAAATAATGGTAAATAATGGCAGTTTTATACCCCTGCCAAATGAAGTTTGAAGGGGGTGTATAGGAATCAGCGTACGGTTGGTCGGGCGATCGGTCAGTCCGTTGCAAATCTTGCGGATCGAACTACTTTTTCAGTTTTCAACCAATCCTCACGAAAATTGGGTCACACATTGGTCTTGAGGTAAATATGTACAAGACACATTTTTTGCATGTGTCGGAAACTGCGTTGCCATGGTAACGGCATATTTATGGTAATAAATCAGGTAAAAATCTTGTGGATCAAACTATTTCCTCAGTTTTTGACCAATCATGAAAAATGGGTCACACATTGGTCTTCAAGTGAAAATGTGCAAGACATACTTTTTGCATGTGTCGGAAACTGCGTTGCCATGGTAATGGCATATTTATGGCCAAGAATCGGGTAAAAATCTTGCGGATCGAACTTCTTCAGTTTTTTACCAATGCTCGTGAGATTTGGCATACACATTGGTGTTAAGGTGAAGATGTGCAAGACACATTTTATGAATGTGTCGGAAACTGCGTTGCTATGATAACAGCATATTTATGGTAATCAGGTAAAAATCTTGCAGATCAAACTACTTCCTCTGTTTTTGACCAGTCATCATGAAATTTGGGTCACACATTGGTCTTTAAGTGAAGATGTGCAAGACATACTTTTTACCTGTGTCAGAAACTGCATTGCCATGGTAACAGCATATTATGGCAATGAGTCAGGTATGTGATGAGGCGGGGGTATTAATCACCTTCAGTGATATTTCTAGTTTGCTTTGTACATAAAGTGTGCTCACTGAACCATGACATGGTTACAACTTAATGTTTGTACAACATGTTAAGATACATTTTGCTGAAAAATACTGGATTTCAATTTTTTCAGTAAACTTAAAGGATTTTACAATTTCAAAATTGAGAAAGATGGGAATTTTTTGATTGAGCTCATTGAAGCGTAAAATATGCAAAAAGTGCCAGGGGTGGTGTAAGGGGGTCAAATGATAGATGATTAAAGTGATAGGCTAACATTGTGGAGCTTCAGTTCATATGGACAAATAAACACCCTAGAATAAAAAAGTTTGGAAAGTTACACTGCCAATGGCAAGTTGTGCATGAATAAACAATTAAAACTCGGGGCGAGTTTAAATAGCCTAGGTGTACACACAGTAAGTCTATGGGAGAAAATGGGCAGGTGAATCCGATCAACTTACGATTTTCACTTTTTTAAAGCACTAAATAATCATTTTGAATTACAATTTTTTCAGGGCGTCATTTTTAGACCTTATCAAAGATGATGGTAGCATGGGGAATCATGTAGCTCAGATTTTTTTAACTGTGGATAATGTTAGCCAATACTTTTAACATAAATAGCACTTACTTATTCCCCAGATACAAAATTTGTCAAAATCCTGCATCACAAATTCCCCCAAATGACCCTTGTTCCTTTGAAAAGTGACATTTTTTACTTAAATGCATGCTCACTCATGCATGGCTTGACTGATCAATTATATTTTCACACATAAGTTAGTCAACGAGTGTAGAAATACTCCTGCCAAATTATCTTGCTGAAACGTATTTCGTTAAAAAGTTATGGTAGTTTGAAAAAGGGGGTAGTTACTTTTTTTGTTGTATTTATATATATACACATTTTAATTGTCTCACCCACCAGAGGTGAAGGCGAGACTAAGGGATCCAATGGTGTCTGTCCGTCGTCCATCGTCTGTCTTCTGTCTGTCGTCCGTCACAAATGTTAAAAGTTTACCTGCAAGAGTCTCTTATGACACATAACTTGGCAACTGCTGGTCCAATGACAATGAAACTTGGGTGGTGGATGCATTAGGGGTGCCATCATCTTGTGGTGCTGTCGGAGGTCATGTGGTCAGGTCAAAGGTCATTTTAAGGTCACATTGTTAGAGTATCTGCAAGACTTGTTTTCATATGTTAAAGTTTACCTGCAAGAGTCTCTTATGACACATAACTTGGCAACTGCTGGTCTCATGGCAACCAAACCTGGATGATAGATGCACTAGGGGTATCATGTTGTGCTGCTGTTGGAGGTCACATGGTGAAGTCAAACGTTAAAGTTTACCAGCTGGAATCTCTTACTGATTAGATGTTGATGTAACTTGGGTCAGTTATGTTTAATGAGGCTACGATGAACTGATTAGATTTTGGAGTTCAAACACTAGACCTTGTGTACATCTCATTTCAGCTTATTACCATTGTAAGACTTTTGATCAGATTGGGTACATTTATAAGGCATTTCATGTTAATTGAATTGGACTGGGAGTGTGGAGGCATACCCATTGGCTGCACGCAGTTGAACTGCTCTAGTTATTATTTTCAATTTTCATTATTATTTTTTATCGTTATAATCATCAAGATGCAGATAAAAAGACAGAAGAAGTCACTGATGAACCGGAGGACCAAGAAATGGAAGATGTGGAGGCAGAAGAAACTGAAACAAGAAAAAAGGTCAGATTGTGGTTGATCATTTTATGTTATAGTCATTCTCCAAAGACCTCATTTGAAAACATATACAATGACATATAAACATGTACCTGTTTTACAAATACATGTAAAGATAGCATGATAAAAATGAACAAATACAGATGACTCCACATAACTCAACATCGCACCAGTCAATTTATCGCCTATGTTGAATATTTTTGATAGTCCCAGTTTGCTCTGTGCTTTTTCAATGGGAAGTTTTTCATTAAAGTCGATTTTTTAAATCGAATTTCGCCTATCTCGAACATATTTTCAAGTCCCAAAGGGAACAAATGTGTCAAATC
Source organism: Eucidaris tribuloides (assembly GCA_001188425.1). NCBI lineage: Eukaryota > Metazoa > Echinodermata > Echinoidea > Cidaroida > Cidaridae > Eucidaris > Eucidaris tribuloides. The sequence continues at coordinate 2,768 of JZLH01S0021370.1, read as the reverse complement.
ATTCGCCTAAGTCAAAACTGTAACTCGAATTTCGTGTAAGTCGACGGATTTGTGTGGTCCCCAGTGACTCAACTTATGCAAAGTTTACTGTATACTGTAATAAATTCCCATCTTGTGACCTGCTTCAGCTATAGATGGAAGTTTGTGTAATTCACAAACCTGAACAGTTAACTTTTAAACTAAAAAAATGGGTGCTAAAAATATAAGTAAGATTTTGATTTGCCATTCTCATGGTGTAGGAAATACTGAATGATTCAGTACATGTTGGAGTCACTGAAAAAAGTCACGGGTATCGGTCAACTTGTGGTATTTGTTGTAAAATCTCAAATATAGTTTTGATTGATCAGACAAGTTTATAAGTATTGTCCCCCAGACATCAGAAAGCAACATTAAACTGTTGACCAGTTGATACCGACAAATTTTGATTTTTTTTTTTCACTTATCAGAGAGTGTATTTCCTAAGGCAAACTGTTGCAACAAAGAAACCAATTTAGTCTTGGCTCCAGTCAGTGTGGTATGTTGTCCACATGTCAACATAGAGTCTGTGCTCACAGACTAGTCATATAAGTCAAGTGTTCATAGATAGAAATGACTGAAATGAATTTATTTATTTTACTATTTTGCTTGTGTGAAATAGAAACGACGATCCAGCAGTGACAATGTCAAAGATGCAGAAGAGGTGTCTCCTAGCAACAGTGATGGCGAGTCATCACCAGTGAAACAGGACTGTAAAAGAACTAAAAGGGTAAGGAAAGACAAAACGGTTGGGGCTTTTGACAGTTTTACCCTATTAATTTCGTAATTCCTACTCAACATGATTAGTAAAATTGTACCACAATTGAATGATTTCAATATGCCTTCATGTATTCCCCCCACTCCATTTACTTGTTAATTATAAATTAAATCAAATTCAATTCAAATTGTATTCAATATACACATTGACTGCTTCACAGTTGAATGCTCTAGTTCTAGTCATAGATTAATCACATTATTGTTGGCAATGCTATAGTTACTTGAAAACATGAGATAGTCTGCAAGCAAACACAGACTATGTTTTGACACTCGAACCAAGTGTAGTTTGGCAATTCATTGGTTATGAAAAGTTGTAGTATAGGGCCTATATA
>JZLH01S0021366.1:0-10782 GCA_001188425.1 Eucidaris tribuloides | reverse complement strand
CAAACTATTAGAATTCTGTGCGACGACATACAAAATTTCATCGATTTTGACGGGAGAAGTCGGAAGGTTCATAACAAATTGGAATTGCTCGTAATGAAATTTTACTTGAAGTTCATATTTTGTTGGTCTGGCCCTACCTATCCGTATTTTTAACCACATTTCCGTAAAGCTAAGGAAATATACGATTTTTTAAATGCAAAGCTGTTAACTCCAACAGCCTCCGAAAGTGATATTTTTACTCACGAAGTTGGGCATGCAAATGCAGATATCACACGATTTTCACCCCGCTGCCGTCTTTTGTTGCTGCTGTTGTTGTTGTTGGTTTTACGCGCGCACGGGTAGACATGTGCGTGCTTACGTCTTCATGATCCCACGTTAGAAGGGCTGAGATGCCACTCAAAATTTTGATTTCCCCCTACGCCGCATGCGTATTTGCCCCTACGGACACCACTTTTCCCCTACGCCTAATTAACCATATTTTTCCATACGAACGTATGTTTTCTCCTACAAAACTGACTTTCTCCCTAAGAAGGTATGTTTTCCCCTAAAAAATAACCTTAGAAATGCAAAATATTTATTACAATTTCTTCGGCGGAGATGGACAAAATGGGCGAATATAATCGGATTTCCTTGGAAAAATTAGGAATAAAGGCGGCGTTCACATATCCTACGAGAAATCGAGCCGGTTTTTCGTAGCGCGATATCGCCCCAATCAATTTAGTGCATTTTCTATGGACATGTTCACATATGACTCGAGAAACCGCCTCGGTCTTTATGAAATCGCTGACCAGAGCGATTTTTCTTGATTTTCCGCGGCGATAAAGTGGGCATTGTCCAATCAACATTGAATACAAGAATGGACGTCACACGGTTGGGTGTGGCCTCTCAGGTAAAGCCGTTTTCATTTCTTTTTACAGAACGCACGCGAGAAACACTTCCGGAGAACCCACTTGCGTCATTGCAAATAATCCCAGTTGTAAACTTTGGTATAATACAATTTTCAAATTACTAATAGTAACTGTAATAACATGTATCCCTGTTATGCTAAATGTTATACTTAACCTACAGTCATATCCTTAAAACCTTCAACCAATGTAATTTCTGAATTGTAGATTATGCTATACTACTGAGGATTATTGACGGGCTGTTGTGTAAATAGTGAAGTTAATTACCTGGTAACGGACCGCGCCCAATTAATTAGCCCAATTTTAACATGTGCAGACAATTAATTATAAACAAACTTCCAAGATGGCATCATCAAACAAAACCGAGGTCCTCATTGCAGAGGTACAGAAGCACCCGATACTTTACGATTGTAGTAATGACGAATATAAGAACAACATAAAGAAAAGCATGTTATGGGACGAAATTGGCAACAGTGTTGGAATGTCAGGTAAGCCAAAAATATATAGATCTAATCTAAGTTATATATATAAATGTTAGGCTAATCTAACGTTGTTAGATCTCTAACCTGACAGTACTTTCTGATATAATCCTCATCAAAATCCATCTCGTTAAAGTAACTTCGAGATTTCAGTTCAGAGACAGACTGAGTCAAGGTTACTGTTGGGCAAAACCCCTTGGTCACGTTATCATGCAGTAATATTGTCTGTAAACGTTAGGTTTTTCTAAATAGATCTAGTCTCGATCTTGAGAAATAACGTTAGAATCTTAATTTCAAAAAAGGTCATTGCTCCCGATTGGTTTGCTTCTCATTAACTGCACAGCCTTTTTAACAAGAACGTTGGTCCCTATCAGTATCATACTCATAGCATTAGATCGAATTATTATAACAGATCTACTATTGCTTTCCATAATTATCATTCTTCGCTTGCCATACTAGTAAATTATTTTCATGACGTAGCTGGGAGGGGGCTGGGGCCGGGGCGCGGTGTGAACGCTAACAAAACAATATATTGACAACGCGTAACCTTGCCTGAGCTGCCCCCCTACCTAGCTCGCGATCGCACAGGTACCGCCCCGTGCGTGAGCCCGACGTGCGTGCCGTCCGTGATCCGAGTCATGTGTCTTCGATCGCCTGAATGCAGTATACAACTAAACTGAGTACTACTAGATCTATATCGTAGTTAGTCAGTTATAACTTATAAACCATGTTTTCGTGTTACATACCGAATCATCTTGGTTTTGTTCATTCGACCATGTGGACTCTGACCTGAATCTAAACTTCTTTTCCGTTCTTACGTCTGATTTTGCCGTGGATGTGGGGAATGTGGGTCTGCTTGTCACGCTTATTTCTCGGACATTCCAACGTTGCATGTCATGTATACGGTACGTTCTGCAGAATTTGCAACCCACTAACTAACTAACGTTAGATGCCTCAGTTCAACTTTGTTTGCCTTCGGCACATATCATCATTACACATTTGTCTGAATGTGAGTTTATTACTTGTGATATTTACATTATTTTGCTGTGAGGCTGTGCTGTGATACAGTAGATCTATATCGGACATGTTGAGAACTTGAGCCTCAGTCCGTAACTGTCACTTGTACTTAACCACTGCTTAGCCCTAGATCCGACTCAACTAGATCTATCATTCTATGCATTATAATTATTGCCTGGGTGGGTCCCAATTCAGTGAAATCAATGGACAGTGAAGACTATCAATATCATGGTATTTACAGCCATTTTTAACAGTGTTAATCAGGTGTTATACATTTCGGTAGCAACATTTTTTGCATGATCCTTGAAAATATTGATAAATGTCTATCGATACACAAAAATTGGTGTTACTACTAGGTGGGACAAGGGGTGAAAAATGACCTTCAAATGCCTTGAACTTGGTTGATATTGGAAAAGTCAAAATTGGGGTTGGGTGGTGCGCGTGTGTGAAAACGACTCGCTGCAATCGGCTGATTTTTGGTAGGTGTCTGAACAAGTGAAGCGTCTTTCAGTGGGCATAATTTGCTTGTATGCTATTATTAATGTTGTAGCTATGAAGCGCTCCCAAACAATGGGTCCAAAACTGATCTTCACAACTTGAGTCCATTTTTGGTGACCCTATTGTGCATTAAAGCCAAGTAAAAAGAAATATTGTTTCTCGTCTGATTTTTGAAAAAAATAACAAAGGGGCTTTTTATTTTTTATTTTTAATTTTTCAAGATGGCCGCCATCGTGAAATTTTTTAGGATGTTTAATGTACAGCTGTACGATCCAAATCAAACGATCACAAAATAATGAACATATTGTAGTAGTAACATAGTAAATGTTTTTACTAGCACAAATACTGTAAAAATTAAGACAAAGGAAACAAAGGGCATGTACCAAACACGCCAAAAGGCTAGCTTCTACACTTCAAAAAGAAAGGGATGAATCCAGGCGGCGGTTTTCTACGGGGGGCTTTGGGGCTCAAGCCCCGCCCAAAAATCGCTCAGCCCCCCCAAAAATTTCGGACCAGAAATGTTTTACAATGAAAATATTAATAATAAACTAAGTGATTGAGCAGAGGATTAAATTTATGAATAGAAGAAATATGTATTTACCATGCCAGAAACGAGTCTTTTTAATACATATTTCAAGAAGTTCTACGCTTGCTCGGTCGCTTCGCTCTCGACTACCCATTAACATTTTTTTCACATAGGCTTACTTACTGTTCATCCTCTTGAAATACTAACAACAATCTGCCAATAATAATTCGCATATACACGTTTAAAATATGTATTTACTATGGCTTAGAAACATGTCTTTGCTACGTGTATTTTAAAATTTCTTGTCAGTGGGTTCCCATCCACACCCGTCTCCGCCCCTCGCAAGTAGAATACCGAATTACAGTCTTTCACATACTGACATCTTTTCTGAAATCCTGAAATCTTTACAATATAGCCTAAAAATATCCATTTATCATGCCTAAAAAACACCGTCCTTTTATTGTTTTTGTATTTTGAAAATTTATCTAACGTGGGAGGGGAACTCTCACACAAACTCTCCAGCTCGTCGCTTCTGCTCCGTCACAAGTATCGATACTCTACTCCGTACAGTTTTCCACATACTTTCCTGTAGGCCCTACATCTCTTTGAAATCGCTGACTACAATTAGTAATATCTTTAACAAGCTTCCAAATATAGTATTTACCATGCTAGAATGCATGTTTTTCTATGCGTATTTTCAAACTTTTCTCCGGGGCGGGGGGGGGTAATCAACACACCCTCCCCCAACGGTTGCTTTCGCTCCCTCGCAAGTATGTACCCGATCGCTAATCTTTGATAAAATATACCATTGAAATATGTCCTTATATGCCTAGAAACCCATTCTTTTATTATGGCGTATTTTCAAAAGCTTTGCCTAGCGGGAGGGGTGTCGCCACCTCCCACCCCCGCTCGTCACTTTGGGCTCCCTCGCAAGTATGACTTCTCAATCCTAATCTGATAAAATATAACAATGCCCCAAGACATATACCAATGCTACAACATCTTTTACTCCTTGTATTTTCAAAAGTTTCTCCTGAGGGGGGGTGGACCCCCTCCCACAATCTCTCACTCCACAAGTACTATGACTTCGCGCAATCAATGCGGGAGCCGGGTGGGATTGGGAAGCTCATAGTACTTGTGAGTGATGAGTGTGGGAGTGGGGCACCTCCCTCAGGAGAATTTTTGAAAATACAGATAGAAAAGATGTTTTGTAGGCATGGTATATGCTTTGGCATTGTTATATTTTATCAAGATTAGGGATTGAAGAAGTCATACCTTGCGAGGGAGCCAAAGTGACGAGCGGGGGAGGTGTGGGAGGGGGACACCCCTCGCGCGGTACGGGAATTTTTTGAAATAGCGTCATATAAAGAATGGGTTTTCTAAGCATAGTACAGTACATATTTCTAATGGTATATTTTATCAGATTAGGGATCGGGTATATACTTGCGAGGGAGCGAAGGCAACCGTGTGGGGGAGGGTGTTGGATACCCCCCCCCGGTCCACGGCGAAAATAGTTGAATACGCATGAAACGACATGATTCTAGGCATGGTAAATACCTATATTTTGAAGGTTTGTAAAAGATTAATTACTAATTGTGTCAGGATTTCAAAGAGATGTAGGCCTCAGGAAGTATGTGGAAAACTGTACGTGAGTAGTCATAACTTGTGACGGAGCGAAGCGACCGAGCTGGAGGAGTGTGTGTTGAGAGGGGTTCCCCTCCCACGTTAAGAAAATTTTTCAAAATACAACAGAAAGACGTGTTTTTTAGGCATGATAAATTGGATATTTTTTAAGGTATATTGATAAAGATTCAGGATTTCAGAAGATGTTCAGTATGTGAAAGACTGTAATTCGTATTCATCTTGGAGGGGCGGGAGACGGGTGTGGATTGGGAAGCCAGACAGAAATTTTTAAAATACACGTTAGGCAAAGACATGTTTCTAAGCATAGTAAATACATATTTAAACGTGTATTTATGCGAATTATTATTGGATGTGTTGTTAGTATTTCAAGAAGATTGAACAGTAAGCTAAGCTTATGTGAAAAAAAATGTTAATGGTAGTCGAGGGAGCGAAGGACCGCGAAGCGTAGGAACTTCTTGAAAATATGTATTAAAAGACTCGTTTCTGGGCATGTAAATACATATTCTTTCTATTCATATTCTAATCTCTGCCAATCACTATATTTATTATTAATTATTTTCATTGTAAAACATTTTTGGTCGCGAAAATTTTGGGGCGGGCTTTTGAGTGATTTTTTGGGGGGGCCGTTGAGCCCAAAGCCTCCCCGTAGAACCGCGCTGATGTCATCCCCTTTCTTTTGAAGTGTAGATAGTAGCCTTTGGCGTGTTTGCGTTACATGGCCCTTTGTTTTCCTTTTTGTCTATTTTTTTACAGTATTTGTCTAGTAAAAACATTGTATATGTTCACTTACTACAATATGTTCATTATTTTGATGATCGTTTGATTTGGATCGTACAGTGTACATGAAAACTGCTAAAAATTTCAACTGGCGGCATCTTGAAAAATAAAAAATAAAAAATAAAAAGCCCTCTTTTCATTTTTTCAAAAACTCAGAACGAGAAAGCATCATATTTTTTTTTACGCTTGGGCTAATCAGACAATAGGTCAGCAAAATGGACTCAAGTGTGAAGATCAAGTTTTTTGAACGCCATGTCTTGGAGCTCATAGCTACACATTAAATAGCATACAGCAAATATGATGCCACTGAAAGACCTTCACTTGTTAGACAGCCTACCAAAATCACGGGGGGCGATTGGCGGCGAAGTCGTTTTTCACAACAGCGCACCACCCCAATTTGACTTTTTGCCAATATCAACAAAAGTTCAAGTCATTTTTCACCCTGTCCGCACCTAGTAGTAACCCAATTTTTGTGTATCGAATAGACATTTTATCATATTTTCAGATCATGCATAAAATGTTGCTACGAGAAATGTATAACACTGATTAACACTGTTAAAAATGGCTGTAAATACCATGAAATTGAATAGTCTTTCACTGTCCATTGATTTTCACTGAATTAGGTGACCGACCAGGGCAATAATATAATGGCATAGAAATGAATAGAGTCTAGTTGAGTCGGATCTAGGGCTAAGAAAAGTGGTAAGTACAAGTGACAGTTACGGACTGAGGCTCAAGTTCTCAAACATGTCCGATCTAGACTACTAAAGTATCAAGCAGAAGCCTCACAGCAAATAATGTAAATATGTCACAAGTAATAAACTCACATTCAGAGCAAATGGTAATGATGAATGTGCCGCTAAAGGCAAACCAAAGTTGAACTTGAGGCATCTAACGTTAGTTGTAGTGGGATTGGCAAAATTCTGCAGAACGTACCGTAATACATGACATGCAACGTTGGAAATGTCCGAGAAATAAGGCGTGACAAGCAGACCCACATCCCACATCCACGGCCAAATGCAGACGTAAGACTGGAAAAGAAGTTTAGATTCAGTCAGGTCCACATGGTCGAATGCACACAACGCAGATGATTCGGTATTAGCACGAAAATGGTTTATAAGTTATAACTGACTAACTTACGATATAGATCTAGTAGTAGCTCAGTTTAGTTGTTATACTGGGCCATTCAGGCGATCGAAGACACATGACTCGATCACGGAACGCACGCACGTCGGGCTCACGCAGCGGGGCGGTAGCCTGTGCCGATCGCGAGGCTAGGTAGGGGGCAGTCAGGCAAGGTTACGCGTTGTCATAACTATTGTTTGTTAGCGGTTCACCGCGCGCCCGCGCCGGCGCAGCCCCCTCCAGCTACGTCATGAAAATAATTACTAGTAGCGGCAAGCGAGAATGATCATTATGGAAAGCAATAGTAGATTGTATAATAATTCGATCTAATCTATGAGTATGAGCTGAAGGCCACGTCTTGTTAAAACAGGCTGTGCAGTTAATGAGAAGGCCCCGCAAAAAAACAATCGGACAATGACTTTTTTGAAATTAGATTCTAAGCGTTATTCTCAGACGAGACTAGATCTTTTAGAAAAACATAAACGTTTACAGAGCAATATTCACTGCATGATAACGTGACAAGGTTTTGGCCAACAGTAACCTTGACTCAGTCTGTCTCTGAACTGAATCTCGAAGTTTACTTTTAACGAGATGGATTTTGATGAGCGATTACTATCAGAAAGTACTTCAGGTTAGAGATTCTAACAACGTTAATTAGCCTAACATTATATATATAACTTAGATTAGATCTATATATTTTTGCGCTACTGACATTCCAACACTGGTGCAATTTCGTCCATAACAGCTTTTCTTTATGTTGTTGCTTATATTCGTCATTAACTACAATCGTAAAGTATCGGTGGTTTTCTTCTGTACCTCTGGAATGAGACCTCGGTTTTGTTTGTGATGCCATCTTGGAAAAGTTTGTTTATAATTAATTGTCTGCCACATGTAAAATTGGGCTAATTAATTTGGGCGCGGTCCGTTACGCAGTATTTAACTCATATTTACACAACAGGCCGCGTCAATATACCTCATGTATATAGGCATAATTACAACTTCAAAATTAATTAGTTGAAGTTTAACGTGTGACTGAGGTTAAGTATTAACAATTTAAAACATAAAGTGTTATTTAGCAAGTTACTATTAGTAATTTGAAAATTGTATTATACGCAAAGTTTACAACTGGATTATTTGCAATGACGAAGTGGGTTCTCCGGACAAGTGTTTCTCGGCGTGCGTTCTGTAAAAAGCAATGAAAACGGCTTTACCTGAGAGGCACCCCTAACGGTGTACGTCGCCATCTGTATTCAATGTTGATTGGACAAGCGCACTTTATCGCCGCGGAAAATGCAAGAAAAATCGCTGGCTGGTCAGCGATTGTCATAAAGACGCGAGGCGGTTTCTCGAGTCAATGTGAACATGTCCCATAGAAAATGGGCACTAAATTGATTGGGGCGATATCGCAGCTAACGAAAATACGCTCGATTCTCGTAGGATATGTGAACGGCCTTAAAGATGTCCCCCACAACCAGGTATATATAAAAATGTCGCCATAACCAGGTAGTATAAAATGTCCCCATAACGCAGGTATATATAAAAATGTCCCCATAACCAGGTATTGATGGGGGGCAAATCCACGCAGGAATGTTTCATGTTGTGTGTGTGGGGGGCACCTATTGTTTTTTGTCCACCCGCCCCCCCCCCCCACACACACACACACGTGAAAAGCATTCCTGGTGGATTTGCGCGCAATGCCAGTTATATAAAAATGTCCGCCAATAACTGGGTCTATACAATATTAAAATGTCCCCCATGGGAACTTCATTTTTGGCCTTATCAGAGACACCTCTAAGGTTAATGTAATCAAATTGCTAATGCTCCGCAAAGAAGCAGGCCAGGGCATTAATGTTTCGCGATTGTCCGCCCCTCCGTAACTCGTTCATCAATGTCCACCATAATCAGTTATATTAAATGTCCTCATAACCAGGATTATGTTAAATGTCCTCACAACCAGGTCATATATTCAAAATGTCCCCATAACAGTGAATTAAATGTCCTCATGAGAACTTTCATTTTGGACGCTCATCAGAGACACACCATGAAGGAGCTAAGCTCAGAATTGTTACTGCTTCCGCAACGAAAGTTGGGTTTTGTGTTGGCTGCCGGGGCATTATGCTTTCGGATTTTGCCGAACCTCCGTCCGTGAGTAAGTTCATACTTGTTTTTGTTTGCACAATGGACACGCCCAACCCACCGCTGGTCGATGTTCCTGTTCAGTATGTACTACGAGGGCAAGCAATGCAGATTAGATTTTGCGGTGAAAGGTCACGTCCAAATGCCGCAGGGCCGGTCGATAATGTCCGAATTGCGTTCATTGTCGCGATAACTTTAAACAACGGCTTATCAGAAGTAACTTGTAACACTGTTAAAGTTGCCTTAAAAATGTCCCGTAACAGGTAACGGTATATATAACAAGAGGCTCCAGGCATGGAGGAACGACCTCACTGAAGTCTCCGGCAACCTCTATGGTACCCACAGAAAAAAAAAATCAGTTACACATATAATGTAGTTTTGGCCTTGAGCCTGAGATATCCAGGCACCAACGGAGCCAAACAAACCAGTTGAAAGCTTTACATCCCTTGACATATGGCTGAATTTGGATAGTTAATTTAATTTCTAACATCTGTTTTTATAAAATACCATTTGCCCCCTACATGTAGTATCTTAACATGTTGACCTTCGACTTACTTAATACGACCTTGACCTCAATTAAGCATTGCGGTCACTATGCATGTAGGGCTCTACCATCCCTTCACAAATGGGCCGATACTAATACACTTGCAGTATATTCTATCATTTGACTTCATTTGACCTTTGACCTACAATATGTGACCTTTGACCTCCATAATAACATCGAGGTCCCTGTTATGCATCTACCACCCAAGTTGGTTAGCAATGGGCTTGTGGTTAGAAGTTACCTAGTTATGGGCCCTTATGGGCCGCTGCCCATGGGCCCCCACGGGGCCTGTGTAGCCATTCAGGAAACGCCTCCATCCCTGCCCTGAGGATCCTCCCAAGCAAGTTTGGCTAAATGCCATTGATGTGAAATGTGAATTATTTCATAAGGCCCTAACCGGCAACTTTTGGCCCCTTAGGGGCATTGTCATGAGAACATTTAATTTAGCAGCTAATAGAGTATCTTATACCCAAAGTGGCTTAAACTAAACTATTTTCTGATCTAGAAAAGAAGATGTTTGAAAACTACCTACTTTGGCCTCTTCGGGCTGCCCTGGCCCGGGGGTCAGGTGTAATTTGAGGACCCTTGAATCCGACCCCCTAGGATAATTCTGCAAGTTTGAAGCGCCAATCGCAATCATGCATTTTGAAGAAGAAGCTGAAATGTGTAAAAGTTTACGCACGCGACGACGCACCGACGCACACCGCACGACGCAGAGCCGACGCACGACGGAAACGACGGACAAAAAGCGATCGCAATAGCTCGACTGAGCTTTGGCTCAGGTGAGCTAAAATGCCGACATAACCAGTATTTAAATGTCGGCCATAGCCAGTTTTATATTAAAATGTCCTCTTAACCAGGTATATATAACAGGTATACTCAAGGTTGCTCCCCTCATTCATTCATCTAAAATTGGCAGAGTTGTCCTTCTAGAATCATCCATAGACAAGGATAAATACAGTTTGAACACACATAATTCTTTGCTCAAAATACATAGCCAGACATACGGTATATAAAAACCCCGTATAAATGTTCTCATAACCAGGTATATTATTAGAATGTCCTCATAGCGCAGGTATGTCGAAAAGTCCCCAATAACAGGTAGCATGTATATGTACAAGATGTCCCATA
>JZLH01S0021308.1:7528-18167 GCA_001188425.1 Eucidaris tribuloides | reverse complement strand
CCGTAACGACTTCTGTAATGACACATTTTGTATGATTACGCATTTGATAATCAATTACAAAAAGTCAAAAGGCTGATTTACATGTTATTTACAGATCACCGATCCATTGCAGACATAAATTTAGCCTTTTAGATTCTACTATGAAAAAAAGTCAACAAACTAATAAAGTATGGGGGTATACCCCCAAATACTCCTCAAATTGGCAACTTCAAAAATAAAAGATATCATGAAAGTGCTATGGCAACATTTTTAAATGTCTATGGAGTACTATCAAATTGAAAAGAACCAAAAATATGAATGCAATCATGCGACCCGTACCACTTTATGAAAGTGGACAAATCTGTAATGTCCGTAACGCTCAAAATGTAATGTCCGTAACGCCACAATTATGGCTGTAGAGGGAACATGATTCGTCTGTTTCACTAAATTTAACTTTATTCCTATTTAACACTTCCTTACCTTTCAATCTATGAGTAAATTGGTTTAACTGTGTGCTAAAACTCACAGACTTTTCAATGAACGCAAAGGCATGCAAAAAGTCATGTCCAAAAAATGTAATGTCCATAACGGCACACATTTTGTCCAGTAACTACCACACGAAGTGATGAAATGGATGGAAATTTTCACTGTATATAATTTAGGGCCATATGTGTGTGATTCCATTTTATGAGTTCATAATAAAATGGTCGTGTTATCCTAATGACCTTTTGAAGTTTCAAAAATTCTCTGAAATGTAATGTCCGTAACGCTGGAATTGCCCATATGATGAAGAGTCGAATGTGCTCCCTGCTAGAATGCTGGAGAAAACAAAGAAAGTGCAAACTTGAGAAATGCTTATTTCCCTTGTCCAATACTTGTATTATAGACAAAGATAAAGGAATGGGGAAACTGAAGTACAGAATACAATTCTATTTAGGGAATGGTGTTTAATATAACACATTTTCTTGAAAATTACAAAAATTTGGTTTGGTTAAACTAATTTCTAGTCTGGGTTTCTCTACTTTCTTATTTTTCTTTCTTTCTTTTTTGTTTATTTATTTATTTATTTTTTATTTTTTATTTTTTTTGTAATCCTGCTTTGCTCAGGTCTCAGGAGTAGAGTATTTACCATTATAAGGGATTTGCTTTTTGGGGTGTCAATATTTTACCAGGAGTAGCTATGTTGGATTTTGACTTTTGAAATTTATTCATTTAAAACATGTTTTTTTTTCCAAAGTTGTTTATCTCTTCTCTTTTTTTTAAAATTAATCAACCCAAACATTGCTATATGTATCATAGGTAGGAAAGGGGATTGATTTAATATTTTGAATCAATCCATCATTTGAAATACTTTGATTTTTCAACTTATTTAAACAAAAAATGTAAAAATCAATTCAATCAAATCTTGTTCTTTTATTAAATCTTTCAAACATTTTTGTCACAAGATTAATAATATGACTAATTTCTTAAGTATTTCCTTTTTAAATTTAAATCACATCATTTAAAACTGCCAATTGTGCCTTTAACCCTTTAAATCCCATTGCATCTGCTTAGGTGGCCCATTATCCTTTAGAGGATCCAAGTAACCGCATCATATTAACATTTATGAAGTTGAAAATGCTCTAATTATTCATCACAAAGAAAAACAGTTGATTAAAATATTGTCTTAAATAGAGTTACGGGATCAACATGTCCATGTACATGTATGCAATAAATTCTCATAAAAATTGAAATGGTTTGATTCAATAATTTGTGACTTTAATATTTGCGATGCAATTAAAATTTACCAGCAAAAAATATATGCATTGTTGTTGGCCTTGATGTTAATAGGAAATATATGAGGTGTGAGGGCAAACTCATTAAAACTGGAGAAATAGCGGAGGCATTTGATTACTGCTCAGCTACATTGATCTTGAATTTCAGATAAGTTCAATTTATGCAGACGCACGTACATATAAACGTCAAATACAAAATACAAGCTGAACAGCATGCAAACAGAATTATTGTGGTATTAAAGGTGCAAGAGACTGAAGGACCACTTAGCATATGTAGGGCCTACTTTCTACAGTGTACATAATGGCACAGCATACAATGTATAGTATGATGCAAAACATGAGGTACAAATTCTACCAGCACTACAGACATAATAAGAATGTCTAATGAAAGAATTAATATGCAGGTCCACATTCTGAACATTTGGATTTTCCCCTCTTAATCTCCATTTGTTTGTTTCTTTTTGGCTAAATTTTTTTTTATTCAATGAAAATCAGGGGGAGATGCTGGTTGAAACCTAAAGTACATGTACATGTACGTATGTATAACTTATGTACAGTACATAGTAATACTCTGATTCCATGACATTTGCTCCAGCGACAATTGCTCTGACAATAATTTCATGCACTAACCCTGACCTCAACCCTAACCCTAACCCTAACCCTAATCGAAACACTGACCTTTACCCTATTCTGAACTGGAAACCCAATGGCAACCCTAACCCTAACCCTAACTCTTTGCCTTATGAGATATTGTTACCATCTGTCGTCGGGTCACAAATACTGTACAAGTCCCCTGCTCACGGTCACCACAAAAACAATAAGCTTACAGTATTTACAAAATAGTTACATGCATGTACCCCGAAAAAAAATTGTATACAGTACATGATTACCAGAAATCATAAAATATACCTGGCACAGAAATACACAGTGTACACTTTCTATTGAGTCTTGCATATAAATGTTGCCACGAATAAAGTCATGTGATACTTGTTGTTGTCAGCTGACCCAATTCTAAAATATCTAGTTTTGTCTGAATTGAATTTAGTGCATAATCCACATGCTGTATTGTGTACAATTCTTGTGTCAAATGATATGCAACCACTTGGCGATAGAATTACATTATACATGTTGATTTCTATGGAATTTGAATACAGTAGACATGTTTGTACTGTAACTTTGGGGGGGGGGGGGGGCACGCATACATGTACATGTACATGTAGGTTGTACATGTAAGCCATACTTATACATTTTCACATAAATAAAACTAAACAAACAAACAAAAATAAAAAGAATTTTCTGATAACAAAGTCCAAATCTTTCCATCCGTGATCATCATCTGGAGCAGTAGTATGGTTTACAAACACAAACTGGTCAACTCATATTCTAGCAAAAGTTCCAACCCAGGCCTATGTATACCAGGCAGGCAATATGGGAATTTAATCAAAACTGTGAAAAATCACATTCTTGAACATTCGGCTAACCCAAATCTGTTAAAATTGTTGATGTCAGATGTCTGAAAATGTTCTGTACATACTGAATACACATTGATGTGTCTGGGGAACTTCCCCTTTTATCAAGGAAAATGATGTCAATTCACAAGCTCACATCTCGTTTTGGTCGATCAGAAGTTTTAATTAACCATAAAGATCCCAAACAATAAATTTTCAGGTTTTGATAAGCCAATCATGTTAAATGTGTATCATGACAAGTTTAATTAATTTCAGTGTTCCCTAAATATTTGACCAGTCCGTAATACTTGAGAAGCAAAAATAGTATCTTACCATGAACACTAGCATGATGGCACAATAGCTTCACAGAATAACAATATATTTCCCCGAAAAAGAACTTTCAAAAATATTGTTTCCAGGCTAACCCCAAACAACCTGTTCCCATGTAATGTAGGTTAACCAGGTTTGGGAACAACCATAAATGACCTGTACATGGCAATTCTGACACTGTATGCAAGTGTATCACAAAATGCTTTATATGGTGAAATCTGTGGTGTTCAGACTTTGATTTGTCAATTTACTAATTTTGCATGAAATACAGGACCATATTTGGCGACACCTTTACGGGATACTAAAAAAGACAGTACTTCCTTTAATGCTCCATTCCTGGATCCGGCAATATCATGTATAGACACGGACCGCTTCGACGATCAGCCAACGACGTATCAAATCATTTCACCAAATGACGGAAATCCTGTCATAGATCACATGTGTGCCAATAATCTTTTTTTTTGTGCGTGTAGCTAAATTTCTGCTTGGTTTACATCTTTGGGGTACTGGAAGTGTATTTTCTTACATGAAATTGTACAAAACACAGACAGAGGAAATATTGAGTGTTCCCTTTTACCAAACTTGTCTTCCTGTTTTGGAAAGTCTTGCAAATATGATGAGGAGGCAATACTTTATTGTATGCTTTGATCACTCAAGAACAGAAAGTGGGAGTGGCCCACCAGAAGAGCGGGGTACTCTTCAAAAACCTTTGACGGAGAAGAAATTTTGTTTTCATATGTCATTTTCGATGGAAATCTGTAGACTGGATAAATTCACACTCTGGTGCAATTGATATTAGGGAAGGGTGACATATATACTTTTGATTGCTTTACAAGTTTACTTGTTCCTCATATCAAAGATTTTTAATATGAAAATAACCTACATGTACCGTAGTACATAACACTGCATCAAGAAAAAAGTATGCAGAAATGTTATTGCTATCCCTCCATAAAGTACACGTACATTCAACTTTTGTACTGTAGCTACCTGTTAATGATGCATCAGCAACATAAATCTTTCTTGCACGATCTTTTCCAACTGTTTTGTAGTTTTACAGTTTTAGTTGTAGATACATGAGGCAGGGAAAAAAATACACGGGGGCTGCGGGCGATTTAGCCCCCGAAATGGCCAAAAGAGCCCCTGAAATGTGTAAAAGAGCCCCCGAAAATTACCATAGGGTCAATACAAAAGAATATCTGGAAAGCACTGAAACGGCGAAAAGTAGCCCCCTAAAAGAAAATTGTATTTTTTTCCCTGACATGAGGTAGTAGTATAGTGGTCTCCAGATAATGCGGTAACATTTAAAAGGGTACTCCTGTTAAATGGGTAAAATTTAGCAAAACATTTACGTTTCTCATTGAAATTTTCTCCATATACACTCTAATAGGGTACTCCTGTTTAATGGGTAAAAAAACGGCTTGCAAACGCCTACCCCATTAAGTGGAGACCACTGTACCAACCTTATATGGCTAAGACATGTCCACCATATTATCTACTCAGGAAAGGAAAATGCTTTTCAAATGAGATTGTAGTTTGATAATTTCCACCACAAAAACCACAGGAAATAACCAGCCCATCAGATGCAACTAGTTGATAATCCTGCTTTTTAAGGTTGCGGAGGTGTGCCCCAAAGTACAGGCTGTAGCAAAAGCTTTGCCTTGAACATGCTACTATCTTTGGGCGTTATCAAAGGTGTGGGAGTATTGCAACTTCTAGTTTCTTCTGCGTACATACGGGAGGAGTTTAAATCCACCTGCTCAAAGGTGTTCTTGATTTATGCCACGCCCCAAACGAGCTCATAAAACAAATAGGCCAGATCGTTTCAAACTGTCATGTAAAGATTGGCAATACATCTTGAGTGGACCAGTACAGCAGAGGCAAACAAAACATATTTGTAGATTGTAGAATAGACGTGCGCATATAAATTTGAATAAATGAGGTTCATTCAATTCTTCTATAAGGCATACACACCCAAATGAATAAATTCAAGGCTTGTATACATGTAGTTCATGTTTGGCTGTCAATCTCATGGCATTCTCTGTTTAACAGGATTTCTAGTCTGATGGCAAAATGTGTAAATGTTGAAATATCAGTAATATATCAATGAAAGGGTAAATACAAATTCCCATTATTATTATTATTATTATTATTATTATTATTATTATTATTATTATTATTATTATTATTATTATTATTATTATTATTATTATTATTATTATTATTATTATTATTATTATTATTATTATTATTATTAATGTTGTTATTGTTGTTGTTGTTTTTGTATTTCATTATTTTTATTTCATTCTTCTTCTTCATATTATTATCACAGGGCTTGACACTAGCACTTGCCCGCTTGCCCGGGGCAAGTAAAATTTCATCTCGGGCAAGTAAAAACTCAAAATGTCAAGATTTACTTGCCCAATTAGGCAAGTAAAATTTTGATCATGAAATGAGCAAAACATAAAAATCTTACCAAAAATGAACAAAATATGTCTAAAGTTTGTGTTCAGTTAACTTAAAATACTAAATTTCATCGTTATTTTGTTCATTGTACTCAATTTTATGGCTCTTTTAATGCATAATCACACATTTTGCAACCTCCAGAAGTAAATTAACAAACGTCCAATTTCTATAAAAGGGCCTTGTTGGTCAAGGGGAAATCATTCTTAATGTTTATGATTCAACTGTTTATTTTCGGGCAAGTAACTTTTTCATTCGGGCAAGTGAAAATCTGAAAGTGATAACTTTACTTGCCCAAAGGGCAAGTAGGAAAAAAAAGTTAGTGTGGAGCCCTGATTATCATCATCTTCCTTCTCATCATCATTATAAAGTTTGACAGAATTTGAAAAATTATAATATACATTTTTTTCAAAAATCCAAAAGACAAAAAAAATCAGCAATGTTGTGATATACCGTACACAGATCATAGCATCTTTATCACTTTATTTCTCATTTGTTTGAATGTCTATGCCTGAGTGAACACAACCCCAATACCCATACTTTGTATTGTAGAGAAACAAGAAGTATTAGTGTGAAGATACATTGAAAGGATTGAGTACAGGGCTGTAGAAATTTATAAGAACAGAAAAAATAAAAATTTAGTGACATTTTGTCATTTTGGTGAATAAAACTTGTAAGTACATGTACAGTAGAAGTAGTCACTTGCACAGAATACAGTGTTGCCAAATTGTAAAGATCATAATATTTTCAGGAATTATGAATTAATGCATTTATTGACTACATTCATATTTACCCATTTTTTCTAAACTTTGAATGATAGTATACTTGATTTTTCTGCATCTATTCCATGCAGCATGTTATCAGCCTGCACTGCCCCCATAGCCAGTTGGAAACTAAAAACAAGATATCTCGGGCTGGGGTCTATGGAGAATTTCAAATCAAATTGTTTTTAATGGGTTGACAGACTCTGAATGAATTTGAAAACATTCCTGTGCCTTACAAGCTGGTGTCACCTGTTCCACTTCTGATAAATATTTTACACTGGTCTGTTATTGATTTTATACCATGATTCTCTGTGCATATCATCTCAATTGTCTATGAGCTATAAATAGACAGTGACAAAAATGACTGAAATTTTCTCTCATTCAGAAAAAAAGTTTGACCTTCAACAAACTGTGTTTATTATTTTTGCAATAACTGCAGTAAAAAGAAAATATTTTTAATGTATAATTTTCAGCTGTAATTATGTGCAATTTATATGTGCTATGGCTTGTACTCAATTTAAATTGAAGCGTGTGATGTGTCAAACTTGATGAAAGTTCTTTAATCGATTTCAAATAAGATAAATTTGGCTCAGACTGAAAACAGGTACCAGAAGGGATTAAATAAAATTGCTATAATGACAAAAAGCGTGCAAGATTCACGAAACAATCAATCTGCTAGTACAATGTATATTATGTGTACATGGCATGATACATATACATGTATAAAGGTGTGCGCTACTCCATTCTGAATTTAATTACCGCTTCCTATTAGGTTTGATGGGTCAACCGGTAAATGAAAATGAAAAACAATCCAAGCGTGAAATATTTTCCCAGCGACACTGACTTAAATAGGAGACAGAGAAATGTTATTGAAAGGTCAAAGTCACAGTGCAGAAGCAACAATTTTCCAACAAGCCAATACTGATGTAATATCTTGTCAATTTCGTACAAACTTCGGAGGAGCAAGGCAAATTATCATGTTTTCTTATAGGTGTTGATTTCTTGTCAATTATGCAACAAACACAAATTTTACTTCTTTTACATGTAGCTGGTACATGTATCATGAGTACTGGGTCAATCTAAGGATATACTGTACTGTACTTCTATAAAGCAATTTTCCTGAAATACTGATTGAATACTAACACTTCAGGTGAATTACTCAGCATTCCAAGAAATATTGGTACCAGTATACTCTACTGGACTGGTGAAATACCAACCAGAATTTCACATAATTTACTTACAAGTCGCTCTATGGGGAAATATCCATGAATTCAAATAGAATAGGAATTTGGTCTACATCATTACGTTCATGTACATACACTGCACAAAATTGCCGAAGTAGAGTACCAGCTAAAGGACACTTCAGATCACTTGAAAATGCAGGCCTCCAACAGCTCACTCACTCACTGAATTACTAAAATTATTACGGAATACTGTTGTACAGTAATATTCAAAATAAAGGTCAATGATAACTATCAAGGTATACATGTATTACATGCCTAATTGTCCACTTTGATTTTATGTCACTACCAGTACTTTGTACTTAGTTAAATTAACCTATCAAGAAGGAAACATTTAACACTGTAGTATAAATCGTATGTAAGTACATGTAATAGTAATATGTAAACGGATGCTGCCCTCTACGATGGCGACACGGAGATCTCGCCTGCCACACACTACACACATATCAAAAGTCACTTCGCCGCTGGATCTAGTCGAGTGCAGACGTAACGTTAACTGTATATTCCGAGACACCAGTCCTGAGCTGAGCTGAGCTGCTAGCTGAGTTGTACGGCAGACGTGGACAAGGGACTACCCAAGCTGTTACTAAGGTAAGTTCACATTAACACTAATTAACTTACCAGTAAGTGGCGCGTACCTGAACTGTTTCCTTGAGTCTGTTACGACTACTTACGATTCAAAGGCAGCGTGGTCTGAAATAAAAGCTTAGACCTAGCATTGATTGCCAAGGCATACCACGCTAAATGCACCTCTTCTGTTTGTAGTGGCATGCATGGCCCGAGTCCACAGGGACAATGATGTAATTCAGTGATGCATGCAACCATTATGTAATACTGTAATGAAGTCTGTCCCCTGTCCACTCCAATAATAGTGTGGCTTCCAGATGAAAGAACATATCCTATACATGTACTAGAGAAATTATCATCATCAATTAACTGCCTTGAACAAAGAATAGTGTGGATGTGGTGCATCCAGGAATAGCTTGGGCATATGAGACGAGGACTCTTGGGGTAGAAAAAGTTGCATGGTCTGAAAGAACCGAGACTACTCCAGCAAGAACTATGTTCTGCTCATGCACAATAGTGAGCACACACAGTACAAGTATCCAGTATGTACCCACCTGTTATTTCATTAACCCTGTTGGATACCATTTGATTTCACTCTAACACGCACTTTCCATAGACCCCAACACAAGTTAACTCGTTCTTAGTCTCCATCGGGTTAAATTTCATGTACTGGCTTTTAATTAACCCTGTCAGTACTACATCCAGAATTTTATATACAAAGTCTGTAAAGAGAGGGTGGGGGAGGGTGGGGGTATAATTGGGGGGAATGACTCAGCTGTGGCACCCCTTTTCGTCACCCTAAATTAGCTGACGTACCCCATTTCTGACCCTACAAAAGGGGAAAAAAAACAGAAATCAAAAGAGCACAAGACAAAAACAACCCTTTTTGTCGCCATAAGTCAGCTGCAGCCCCCCTTTTCTTACCCTAAAATGGGGGAAGAGATACAACAAGACAAAAATAGATGACTTTTCTGTTCTTTTGCTTGTCATGTCAATGAGCAAAAATAGATGACCTTTTTTGTCTGTCAGCTCAGGCCCTCTTTTGGAAAATTCTGAATCTAACACTGTAAAGTATTTCAACCTGGGCACTAACATTTGTAGACGATGTAGGCCTACTGTTGTACCGCACATACATGTAGACTTATCCCTTGATTGTACACACACCTGTTTTGCAAAGGGAATGGTTGATTCATCCCGCTTCTGTTGATGATGTCACCCTAAGATCAGGCCACGTGTGGCGTTTATTAATGGCACTTTATGGCAGTGACCTTTATGCAGTCCTTTGAATCATATCGATAGAGAAAAATTGAAATGGACAGGCAGTACATGCATACTGTACTGACAGAGCATTGTCGGAACATAGTGTGTAGGCGAGTCATTGGAGAATTGCAGGATTGATCAGCACTGATAGGTTGTAAGCATACCGGATGTATAATGTAATGTCCTTATAGAAGAAATTACAGTATGTAAGGTTGAAATTACTGTACAGTACACAGGGACTACCAATTATTTTATAATCTACCACTGTATGCAGTTCCAGACATGAACTTTCTGACTATCACATTAAAATCCATGAGTAATGTACATAATGCATGTACAGTGTAGGCCCATCCTGAAGCTGTGGTGTTTTCCATGGCCTAAACAAATGCACTCAAGTTTAGAGCAACAAAAGTTGCACACAAATTCTGAGCACCAATTCATCAAGAATGCTATCAAAAACAATTCAAAATCAATGGGACTCCACCCTCCCTCTTAAACCTTTTTACAACCATTTGCTTCTGTCTTCTTCTACACTTTTCCATTTCACTTTCCTTTCCATTTCACCTTTTCCCAGTCCTCAGTCCTTTCACAAATTTCTTCTCCATTGTACGATGTTGCTTACGGGGGGGGGGGGGGGGGGGGGTTGGGGGGGGCAAGGCAACTGTTATTTCAAGGTGTACACCATGCTCATGTTCTAGACTGTCAAAATGGACCCAAAACAAGTAATTATCCATTGATTTCAGAACACCTTAAACAAGTATTCACTTCTGAAAAGATACCCTTTTCAAGTAAGCCTTCTGTTAAATGTACACTGG
>JZLH01S0021297.1:17604-29854 GCA_001188425.1 Eucidaris tribuloides | reverse complement strand
AATATTGTAAATTTTCAAATATATAAATGAATAACTAAGTAAAGTACACATGGGATTATTGTACCATGAACGATGACGTAATAGGTCACGTCAGCGAATGCATCATAGGCGTGATTTACAAGACTGTTGAGGAACCAACCGGCTATAAATGGATATTTTTTTAATCACCTGAATTGGTTTTGTGATGTTGAATTGCGCAAATTCGTCGAAGTTGTTTACCCCTTTCTCATGCTACGCAGGTTTTTACTTAGTTGCTGTAATTGCGGAGGAAATTGAAATCCTTGTACACTGTATTTCATTTATCGGGCCGATTATTACACCCAACAAAAACTGTCGGCAATTCTCGTAGTCTGAGACGTCTTGAATCTTCGCAATCAAACGGCAAGAAGGCCACTCGCCGTACAATTGCCTCTCTACCCACACGTGCCCACGTATAATCATACAAACTAGATCTAGTTCTTCTTATGCAAGGGTGGAAGACGGGCTGGATGCATTGTATTTGACATTCGGTTGAACCCTGTTCGAAATTAGTAAGTCTGTGTGCCGCACATTTCATCTTGTACTTATTCGTGTCCCTGATTATAAACGCGGATATCAGAACAGACAATTTGCCTTGTTTCATTTCCACGATACACAAAGTGATAAGATACCGATATTGTCATATATTTAGCTATTGGGATTCAATTTATAAGACATTCATTTAAAAGCTTACATGAAAATAGAAACGGGATTTATTTGATCATATAACATATTTCATATGAACTAAATATGATAAAAAGAACACCGAACATCGTCACAATAATGATAACGTGATTGTCGTTCAATCATAAAGTGCATTCGTCTGGTCTTTGTTCTACTTTTTGACATATTTAATTTACTTGGTTATAACTACACAGACAATACCAATATTGAAGATACAGTCTGTTTGTACTTTTGTGGGTTTTGTGTCTTCTTTATTCGCAAAATCAACGAGTGGCCGAGTGGGGTAGGAGTGTTTGATGTCTGGTGTCTGGTAGACAGTTATCTGCATGAACTTCAATTTTGGTCATTCGTTTTCCGACGTAAAATTAATATCTTCTCCGACTTCACTGTTGATAAGAGGGAGTAGGAGAATGAGAATAATATAAGAGAGATGTTGTAGAGAAGAAGGAGAAGAAGAAGAAGAAGAAGAAGAAGAAGAAGAAGAAGAAGAAGAAGAAGAAGAGAAAGAAGGAGAAGAAGAAGAAGAGGAGGAGGAGAAAGAAGAAGGGAAGAAAGAAGACGAAAGAAGAAGGAGAAGAAGAAGAAGAAGAAGAAGAAGAAGAAGAAGAAAGAAGAAGAAGAAGGAAGAAGTAAAAGGAGGAGGAGGGAACGTGTAGAAGAATCGGGCCGTTTGTTTCTCTTAGTCATGCAACTTGTTTTAGATGTAACAACTTCAAAGCATTAACACCTTTAATTCTTAATGCATGTAATACGATTTCTTTATGTTTGTCTCTGTATTATGTTTTTTTTTCTCCATAATCCTTTGCTGTGTGTTTCGTGTGAGGTTTTATGTAAATGTTGTAGTTTTACACCTGAGCTTTGTCGATTGAATTGCATGAAATTGAATCGAGTTGAAAAGAAAATTTAGGAAGAAGAAGAAGGAATATGGTAAGAAAAAGACGATAAATACAAAGAGGGGAGTAAAAATTTTCATAGAGGAATGAATGAAAGGGAATGCATTTAATAAGTATAAAAAGGAAAGACTTGTGCAAAGCGGCGGGGAAGAGTAGAACTGCAGAATATTATTAAATAAAAAATGACAGGGCGGATAGAAGGATGAAAGACTGCACGTTCAGTGACCTAAATAAGCTCGAACTGTGCATGTGGGAAATATTCGACATTTGGGAAATATTCGAATTGACGCAAACACTTGATTTTAAAGTACCTAACTTGATTAGGGTCTACTGGATTATTCCTGTGTACTTGGCTTTATTTCATATTTAAGTGGATTTAAAGGCGTCACTTAACAATGTCTCAAATGTTAAAAATCTGAGCTGCATTTCAATGCTACTGCAATCTCTGATATTAGGTCGAAAGAATGAAGCCACCAACACAACACTGCAGTTCAAAATGATCATTAAGCGTTTTTAAAAGGTGAAAATCTATGAGCGACCGTTCCGTTTTTCTCTGATAACTGCTGTGTTATAGAATTTTTGTCCTCAGGGCGTTAATTGATGAGCCGATATGTATACGCCTATGTACTTATTTTGTTAGTGAAAGCATAACTTTCAATAGCGCATTTGCTTGTCCGTTTCAAACTCTATATATCTGTATATCATGTAGGTCTGATAACAAAGCTTATAGTTATTATGTATGTGTGCGGTTATGTGTGTGTGTGTGTGTGTGTGTGTGTGTGTGTGTGTGTGTGTGTGTGTGTTTTTCTTTTTCCAGGGATGCCAGTTTACCTTTCAGGTCATGTATCAAGGTTTTTTTTTTTTTTTGTGGGTGTGTGTGTGTACAAAAATAATAGTTCATTGTAGGTAGGCTAAATTTCAGGCCCTCTCATCAATTCTAACTGCCATCCCTGTCTTTCAATGAGGGCTTCTACATTGCGGAATCAACAATGTAAAACAGTGATTTTCATTGATTTTAAAGGACCGGAAATGAAATGTTATGAACAGAGTTATTAAAGTACGAACGCCCTACCTAAAAAAATGTGAACATTTGACATAAAGCTGACAAGCTGACAGTACGTGATCAGAGAGTACAACCCCTTCCCGACTCATTGTGATGGTATTGAAATAAGCAGAACATAGTGTCAGTTAAAGACGACTCTGATCAACATTGTGGAAACACCGTCGTGTCAAACTTTGATATCTGAACTACACGATAGTGTTTGAATGGACACATAAAAACTCTAGAGAACAAAAATTAGGACAGTTATGCTGCAAAATAAAGCACAGATAAATATTGGCACATGGATGAAAGGAAGATGGAGCCGGCAAATAACAAGAATAAGTTAAGAAATAAAATGACATTGTGAGAATTATGGTACATTGTGATAATGACAACCTAAATTATAGGGGTACTGTGTGATATTCACCCTCAGCAAGGCCCTATAAATTAGTTAATTTGCGTTTATTTTACGTCTTTATAAGTTTTATCCCGGGATAAAACTTGCAGGAACAGCTATAGGGGGAGGAGCTTATCGATTCAAACAGTGCATACATTACCACGGCGCGACTAACAAACGTCGGGTGGCACGCATAGGTCACGCATGGTCAGCTCCAGACCCAGTGCACGTGCGATCTGATTGGTTGGGAAGAACCCAAATCTTTTCTTAACTTATGCCTGTTAGTTGCTGGCTCCATCTTCCTTTAATGTTTATGAATCAAAATACCGCAATACAGCAATCCGTTGAAGGAAACCGGAATGGTCGCTCGTTGATTTTCACGTTTTAGGAACACACAGTTGTCGTTTTGAATGGCAATTTCCTTTTTTCCCCAAGGCTTCAGTTTTAGACTATATTAGACGCTGTAGTATCGAGGGATCATGTAGTTCTTTCTTTTAAGCTAGAAATTTTGTTAACAATTCCTTTAAAATGTGTTTATCTTGCTGTGGGATATACTTTTTATTTCTTGTTGATTCATTTGTTTTTCTTGGATGTAGGTAACATGGACAGGCATCATTACGAGACATTTGAGGCCTTTGGAAATTTCACCTACCCCATTCACCTAGATCACGGCAGGGCGTAAGTAACACCTATAACCTTGATCTAGTTGTAGAAATCGGGTCACAGAACCATAGACAGCGATCCCGGGAGTGGGTGGGGACACATGTCCCCCTCGACTGTATTCTGGGGTAGGGATCCCCCTCCCCTCGTTTTTTAAAAGCTTTATTTGTCAGCAATTATTATAGATTTTGCATCTGCGAACCTGTTCCAAAAATGCGATGGAAATTGTTAAATTTTGTGAATGAGGGAGGGATGGGAGTACTTCCGCTTTATAACAATGACAATCATTGATGACACACACGTTTTTCCCTCGCGAGAGTGTATATTTTTATCGCCTTCGGTGTGTCCCCCCCCCCCCCACCTTGTCACATGAAATCGCCGCTGCTGTACTGCACAGCCTCACGATGCCGTTCCGTTGAGCTGACCTTACGGATACATGTATGACCTACGTGCCGAAGTTCAAGTAACCCAATTTTTTGCTAGAAGTGCATTTCTCGTTTCATTAGTGATCAAACACGTGGCAAATCCCTTCATTTTTCATAGAAAATTTAAGCGAAAAAGAAAACGTATTTTATTTTCTTTATCAGAGTATACTACTTTTATTTTGTACAAGGTTTTGTCTTGTTATTCCAGCATTTGTAAACAAATAACTTAAGTGGACTTAATATTGAAATGTGTAGGCCTGTTGATGTATACCCATAGTTCAGTTATGGGGCGATACTTTATCCATTTCTAGACCATGCGTATCTGCATCTCTAAATTATTTACATTTTTAAAGGATGGGGAGACAGGATAAAATCTTTAGCGAGGGTTAAAACTAATTGGGGGCGGAAACTGTCCAAAAGACCTAAATTTCGTGAATTACATTGCGAAAACCTGTAGATTTTCTCTGTTTTTTGAAAATTTTAGGGGCAGGCGGCCCCTCTGCCCCCCGCCCCCTTCCACCCTCCCTCCACGTGGCACTGGCCCTGTTTTAAAAGTACTCTATCAACTTTCTTGTGCCATGAATTATCACAGATTATATTAAGTAAGAAAAATAAGATTTCAAGTGGAATAAACTTCACTTATAAAATACCAATATGCAATTTATTTCGCTCCGTTCTAAGAATCTAGCTATAGTATAGCCGACAAGAGTAGGTGATATAACAGACCAAGATCGTGGTAAATGTTGCCAATTTATGTAAACTGACGTAATTCGTTAGCATTGATTTAATCTTTTCTATTTATCTATTCGTTTATGTATTTTTCCAGATTTGGAAAACACAGGCATGATGAAATAAGCATTTTAGCACCAATTATCCAATGTTGCAGGTGAGTACGTTGATTAGTTTCACCGCTATATCAAGTATACTAGATGAAATCAAATTAGCAATCTCCTAAAATTTGATCGGGATATATTTTCTCTAGCAAAAAAAAGCCCTTGCTTAACAAATAAGATGCTTGTCCTATTTGCAGATGAAATGTGCAAAGATTGATTAAATATGTAGATAATATATATAGATATGTATATACATGTATGTATATGTAATAATAATAATAATAATAATAATAATAATAATAATAATAATAATAATAATAATAATAATAATAATAATAATAATAGTAATAATAATTTTACATTTCTAACGCGCACACATCTGTCCAAAATCACTTCTTGGCGCACATATTATAGACACTTAGTTACTTATAGAATTTAAACATAATCATTAAACACATGGCATGGTAATAATATACGTATAACTCAAGTTACATACTCTTTTAGTTATATATCTCAATGTCGAAGTAAAAGATATTGCCTGACAGTTCTTCATTTCGATATCCTTTCAATTATTCTTTTATATATGTCCATTTTTCTAAACATTATAAGAAAAAAAACCTGCCTTTAAAAGTTTACAATTAGTAAAATGCTCACCGTGCTTTCACTTTGCTTTGGTCGCTATACAGACTGCGACAATCGACCTACGACCGTCTCAAACTCCTGGCCACGGACAAGTATCGGCTCAGTGACGTCATGCGCGAATCGCTGTCACGTGATCAGGTGGCGCCCGTGGTGGTGCAGGAGCACCTTCAGGCGCTTGATCGTCGTCTTTCCATTATCCTGGACCACGTGACCAAATGCGTGACCCGGATGGGATCCGAGGCGGAGGTCTTCAAACCGGAACCACTAATAGAGGAGTATCGAGAGGAGGTGTTGCAGCACCCGTACGACTCGGACTTGGATGACGACGATTTTGATTTTTGATGAAAACGCATTTCAAATGGGCTAGGACCACCGAACAGAGACCTACACATTGGAAGGCTTGTGTGGACTGTATTACGTATTCGCCGGGCGCCATCTTGCTTAGTCCTTTTACAATGCGTTTTTGTGCAGTAGTGAATAATTCTGATACAGGGGGCTATGTCAAAAGGACCAACCAACATGGCGGATCAGGTGCGCACGGTGGGGGATATGGTGGCCTGTGTTACGGGAGCAGCCAGAAGCCTTCTAGTGTGTAGATTACAGTTCGGTGGGTAGGACCCATCCATATGAATTTAATAAGTAGGGAATTGTTGTCTTACGTTTTTGGAAAACTTCAGATCAATATGGACTTAATACTTATGAGATCGGGAAACTTGTGTTTTCCATCTTCGGGACTGACAGTGTGGCAGTTCGATTGAAGAATAATTATTTATTTATTTCGTGTCGGAATACGTGTGATACAGTGCCAGTTTTCGCAGTTATCG
This sequence comes from Eucidaris tribuloides, assembly GCA_001188425.1. Classification (NCBI taxonomy): domain Eukaryota; kingdom Metazoa; phylum Echinodermata; class Echinoidea; order Cidaroida; family Cidaridae; genus Eucidaris; species Eucidaris tribuloides. Next base: position 23,436 of record JZLH01S0021297.1, on the reverse strand, counting down.
CCACCAGTTACCGTGTATCAGACTTGCGTTTTGCGTACGAAAACGTTCGTTTATACCATGATGACCACCACGTGTCTACGCCAAAGTCGGATCACTAAGAAGCCTACACTGGGGCAAACTCGAAGCAAAACTGAGATGTGACCATTTAATTATAGAAATCATTTGTGGTCATTTTCAAACAATCATTTTCGACAATTTGAGAGTCTTAAGGGCTCATATCTTCCCACTTGGATGTTATGAATGGATGATGACTACCATATTAGGTGTAATGTAGGACTGGCATGTGTCATCACCAGTTTGATTTGAATTCTACAATTGGACAAATAATTATGATTAAAAAACGGTGCGTAAGTGACACGACAAATTTTGGACATGGGTGTCTGACCATTATCGGTTATGGTAGGATTTGTACCAAAGTAGTTCTACAAGAGTACCATGAGTCATAAAACATGTGCATAGTTAACATAATCAATCATTCCCTCTCTCTGGCAAAATGGTCTATCCTTACATGCCGTGAGTGACACGAGAAAAGGCAAAAATACCCACATTAACATTAATTACACTTGTACTAAATTCACTGTGTTTCAACATATGATAAATTATTTTATGTAATTTTTATGGAAAACTATCATCTGGGATATCTAGTTTCAAAAAATATTGAGGCCTATTGATATCTTGCAAGTTTTAATTTTCACTCTCATGTCCACTTTTGTTTGAAAATGGCCATGTGTGTGTAGTTTATGTTTTGATCAATTATTGCTGTTGGTTCAGACTTGAAAGTAAGTTACATGTATGCTGTCCATACAAATGGAAAATACTTCTTAGGATTTGATAATGTTGACTTGAGGACATCTGTTCATTTATGACATTTGTGCATCTACCAACTTGTACATGTACCATCACTTCATTAAGACAAATCATGAATTGAGCAACTTCAATAAAATGGATCACTTTTGTAATGTATGTAAATTTCATGCATACCTTTCTACCAACGAATGTTGCTCTTGACAACCCGACAGCTTGCCGGACATAGCAGATATTAATGTATGCAAGTTGCACTTTTATTATTGAAAATGTATTCATAGAAGCGGATGAAAGAAAGAGCTCATCACTAGGCTGCAGAAGAAAAATATTCATAAATATAAATATATGAATACATTATAGAGTGGTCTATTCAACCTGAGACAAAGTACTGTGTTCTTCGTTTTGCCTTTTTGGACTGTAGGGCAAGGCTATTTTTCGTGATTTTCCGTTGTCCCATCCGTGGTATTTTACAAATCCCTTATGATGATTATTCAAATATTACTAAACCCATAAATCCGGTTTGTTATCCAAATACCATTTGCGCGTTTTTGAGAAAATTAATTAATTATGACGGTTATTTATGATGTCGTGACCAAGTACGTTTTAGCAGTGTACAAACCACCGGGGACTTTCACCGTGTAAGTAAATTAATTGGCTGGAATGTCATTCCGTCATATCCTCGTTCGCAAACGTGGGAGTGCTTGACAACCTATGCAGTCACAATGATTTTGTGAAATCGCAGATGTTTGACAACTGAATAGGAATTTTGGTGAGGCATTTGAGTGCAGCCATTCTATAAATAATGGAGAACTGCGTGAATTGCTTTTGTTAGATTCATACAAAAGAATACCTTCTCTGGCAGTGCATTCCAATGTGCATAGAGCCACAGGCATTCATAATTATTAATAACATAGCGGTAAAGAGCAATCAAGCGAGTAATGTTCGTGTCTGTGAAATGGCTATTAACGGTGATTCCTTCTACGAATGGGACTGAGGAATTTGCCTCACTAATTAGTCGATTATCTCATCAATGCGCATGTAAAATTTGGTGAACAAAGGCTTTTTCTCATCAACAACATCATCTTAATCAATTTGTAATGCTATTTTTGAATACCACTCTGGAGACTACGGAACTTTTTTCTAGAGCGTTTTTTTGGTCCATGCCCTACAGTCCATTTCTGTTGTTACGTTGTCATGACACTACTGTACAATGATTAATTTCAATTTATTGGAATGCAGTGAGTTCTTAGTATATATAAATTTCGAAGTCCCCCATAAATGATCCATTCTTCTTTGGCTTTAATTTATCAATATTTTATTCCATGATTATGTTGAACCCGAAGACAAATATTTTCCTTTAAAAAAAAAGAACACATAGATTTTTTTCTTCACCCAGGTTAGTGTGTTCTTTTCTTAAATAAAACAATTTTATGTAATATTAGTTTCACTCCAATTAAGTTGACTCAATTTTAAGGAATTGAAGTAGTAAGAATGTAATCACCAGAAGTACACGGTACCTCTAAAAACAGTGACTTAATTACATGCACGAATTTATGTGACTTCTGTGCATACATTCCAATAAGGTAAGTATTACGTAATATGTATTTCTATTTGAAATGATATATGTTCTATTAGGCATTGTGTACGTACTTGTTATTTCATTTATTCGGAATTATATTTCTGTATTTTGTAGGTTAACACAAGCATTTCTATACAGTATTTAGAAATGCATGTCATTGCCAAAGCCTTTTTGTTTTAATTTTGTTTGCCAACGTTGCCCTATTGGACATTTTGAAAATATTTATATTTAATTTCATAGTTTTACGCCTAAGTTTGTATAATTTATGTGTAAGTTTGAAGTTTATGTAACTTTAATGTATTCAGTCATGTCTAATTTGTTGTGTCGTGGTTAATCGTATAAGCTGACCATCAACAATTCAGTAGGATAATAACTATGATAGATGTCGCGCAGTTAATTTATTAATAGTACATGTATATTAGCTTTATAGAAATATGTGAGTCGCGTATTTGTTTTCGCGTAAAAGAAAAATAAATGTTCTTAGTCTTTAAGCTCATTTAAAAATGCTTCATTATTTATCTTCTAGCTGTACTGACATTTTAAACTTCTTTAAAGGCTTTCTTTTAAAATCCAAAGATTGGAGATTTTTAATGTTAACATGTTATAAAGAAATATATTCGAATGTATATATAAAGGTTTAAGATATGTATACAATTCTTGCGTGAAGCTTATTTTTTGTAAAAAAAAAATGTGATTTTATATCTTAACTGTTCACCCAATGAGGAAAAATGGCAGAGTGCAACATTCAATTATGTGAATTTTTATTTATGCTTCATTTATCTCTGAAAGCGCCTGACAGCATAAGGACTTGCTGTCACTTTAATTCATGTTTGAGTTATGTTAAGATTAATGTAAGTCTATCGGCAGATAGTTGTTTATTACTTGTTTAGTAGTTGCTTTGTAATACTAAAGAATACAACGTAGTAGCAAAATGGCAGTACATTTGTTATATTCAACTCGGCTAGCGTGAGCGTCGTATGCAAATTAAAATGTCTTGCGTTACATTTTTGTCAGATCGATGCTAATGTTTACCCTTATCAGTTATTGTATACCGCATGAAATATTCGTTTTCTCTCCGTTAACGTTTTTTCTGTGTCCACTTTAATTTCCACGTAGATGATTGTTCCATGAATAAAATCATGGCGTGTTTGTGCGTTGTATCTTTTATTTTCAACTTCAGAAAAGGAAACAGAAAGTATGCTGCTTCAGTACAATACAAATAGAATTACTGTTGCTTTCATATATACGTGATTACTTCTGGCAATATACTTAAGTGCCATAAAGTGTGTAAAGTTCACTGGAGTAGTATTATTTCAAAGCCAAATGTTACTTTTCATGAAGTGAATCTATCACTTAATTAGTGAAGTTTTATTTTGTAAGACGTAGCGCAGAAACAATGTTATGTATATTTCACCAAAATTTTTATTTTCAAGAGAAATCCGAATTTAATATACTCACCCTAAAAACTAAGTGAGTGTTAACGGAGGAATTTAATATGATTTTTTTCTTGATTAATTGATAGAACTTTTTAGAACATAATCCTTTCTTCCCGATCACTTTTCTGCTTCAAGTAAATTATATCTTAGTATTTGTTTTTAAGTGTATTTATGTAATTTACAAAAGATTATCAGCATTACATTACAGCAAATGTTAGGGTATAGTTTTTAAGTTAAGGCATTTTATTTATCGAGTATCAGCGACAGAGAAAGTTCCAGCTAAAAAGAAGAATTAACAATAGCATTAATTATTATTCTCCGAAGCGTGTGTAAAGTGATAAATAAATCTCTTAACCCTTTCATTTCCAAGCTCAGAACGTCACATGTAAAGTCTATGGAGATTTGTAGCAGTGATGCTGAGGGGGTTACCATAGGAGATAACGACATTGCGATATAAACGCCATGTATCATATAGCAAAAGTCATGAACCTGTACACGTCATTTTGCTCTGGTTCGTCATTGTCAACATCAAACTAAAATTTTACTGAACCAAATAAACTGGGATATTGTCTTCAAAACCTATACATGCACTTTTTTTCCTACAACATTATTTGCCCTCTCTTATATTAGATGTATCAAACGAACGTTTTATTTCATAAAAATTGGTCAAATGAATGGTGCCGTTGTATTTTTGGGTACTAATTAGGTGTGTCAAATATCAAAGTAGATAGGAAATCAATTAGAAATTTGTACAAACACACGTAATATCAGTAAAGAAAATGGTTACGAAGTATTTATTGTAAATCATACTCCGGATTTGTATGTTGGAGTATTTTTGTATAACACGCTTTCTTCCAAACAGTTGGGCATGGTCGTGTGTATGTGTGGATGGTGGATAATAGACGATCACTTTTGAAAAAAAAATATCTAAATTGTAGAGGATAAAAGTACATTTTTTGATAGCAAATATGAGATCATAAAACACAAGAACTTTTCAGACATATTTTGTAGCTGGGAATATATGTAAATTATCGTCCTAATTATATATTTCTTCCATTAAATTAATATTTTTTGTATTATTTACCTCGGTAATTAAAACCTTTGAGTTGTAAACCATATATGGCTGGGATTCTCGACAGCAGACTAACTGAGTCCGCTGACTAATTCTGGAATGTTAGTCGCCTGTTTTATGGAAAGGCGAGTGTTAAGACATTAATTTCATGCTTAATTGAAAACTGTAATGAAGTTAATAATAACCACGAAATATATTGTTAAAATAAAATTTCGAATTCATTTCATATTAGCTATATAGTTATTAGTTATTTTTAACGGAGTAAGACACCAAACAATTTGTGTTGTCTGAAGTGGTGTTCCATAAAACAGGAGACTAAAATTCCAGAGTTAGTCAGGGGACTAAGGAAGTCCGCTTTCAAGAATACCAGCCAATGACTACAGTTTGACTATTTTATGTCAGTTCTATTGATCTGCAGTAGTGCATTTAATTTGAAATAATTGGATTATCAAAATAATAAAAGACAAACGTCTCATAATGGACTAGGTCTTATGGTTACTTTTCAAAGAATCAAGTTACGAATAAACTTTTTTACAAGCTCTGAAAGATTTCCAACATACAGGTTTGTTGTTGTTGTTTTTTTTTTAATTCACAACATTATCTCTCCATATTCAATGTTTCGATTTGTGATTGATACGTTGATAATGTGGTTCAGCTTACATATGGCCCAGAAAGAATGCTACACTTGCGATCTTTAATTTCGTCAACATTATCCACAAAATGTTATTGGTGATTATGTTATGGGTTAGAACATTCTTTTCCAATAAATTGATACCATGATCATTGATTTTGATTGAGATGCTTGGATGTTAAGGCTATTTTCTGACGCAAGTTATTTCTAGCTATTTTTTCAATCTCAGCGTCTCAGAACACCAAATATTCTCGCGTTTACCGGGTGGTGCCATAGATAAGCCGTCGAGACAGAAGGCGCCAGGGAATTA
>JZLH01S0021297.1:1499-16639 GCA_001188425.1 Eucidaris tribuloides | reverse complement strand
ATTGCGGTTTGTCTGCTATGGCGCGCTGAGACGCGAGAATATCTCGGTGTTCCGATGACCGCCGCTGAAGAAAAAATGGCAAATTTTGGAAATGACATTGCCTCGGAAAAATGGCCGCAGGATCCAAACGAATTACTCAAAATCAATGATGACGGTATCACATTGTATGAAAAAGAATGTTCTAACCACTGAAACAAAAAACAATGACATATTCCAGATGATGTTGAAAAAATTATCGATCGCAGGTGTAGCATTGTTTCTGGGCCACCCTATATAATACAGTAATTGCACATGTTGCACATTGAGCTTGTATTAGATATTTTTACCGTAATTTCGCTATCCTCACTTTCATAAAGTGATCAATCACGTTTTTTAAATGCTATCATGCTAGACACTATTTTGTTTTTCGCAATGTATTTAGTTCGAGATATATTTCCTTGTTATTTCTTTTATTGTTATCGCTAGGTTCTCGCGAAATTTGTTTGAAAAAGGACAACGTTTCAATATTACAGTAAATGTAACACGCACGTGCGCGTCACGGTGGTTCCAGACGTCCGTAGGTATGCGTGGGTCTGGACTGGCTTTCACGCGTACAGGTGCGAGCGCGTTTGATCCTATAGAATCCTTGAATCCTTGCCAATGTTTGATTACCGCGAGCGTTATGGGCACTGAAATTGTTGCGAGTTGGGAGTCGGTTGTTGTCTGTTTGTTTACTTTTGCCTTCATGCTACATGGAAAAATTAAATCTAGTGAGATATATGCTTTAAATGATTTAACCATGTGCGGAGGCTAATTGAAATCTACTGAAGAATATGTATTTCTTGTACTTAAATATAAAGAATTAAATAAGCTGGTGTATGTACTCCGAAGATTGGGTTGTTGCAAAATCGTAATAAAACATGAAAATAATATTTCTTGAATGAAAATGTATTCAAATTGTCATTATGCCTTGAATTTCAAGAGAAGTGTGTGTATGTGTGGTGTCTGTGTTTGTTTCTGTCTGTGACTGTGTTTGTACAGTGCGTTTAAAAAATAACGCAAGAAGATTTCATTTCAAATTTGTGAACATTGTGCTAGCTTTACACCAAAGTGAGTAGTAACATGTTAAAGCCATATATCTCCTCTTTCCAATGATATCTTATTTATACACGATCATGGATGGCTGAGTAATCATTCTTTTTGGACAATGCGACAAAATGAACTTGGGACCAAGTTTCAGTTAGTGTCACCAGCATAAACCCCTTTGAATAGACCAGTTTCATAATGCATGCTATGCATACCTTTCTGACAAAGGTTGCTCTTGACAAACTGAAAGCTTGCAGGAGGCTTGCCGGACATAGCAACAACTAATTTATGCAGGTTGCATGTATTCATAGGAACAGGTGAGAGAAATAGCTCGTCACTAGGCTTAGGAAGAGAAAACGTCCATTTATTTGAATACATTATGAAAATGGCCTATTCTCCATCTCTCTTTTTGGAATGTCCTGACAGGTGAGACATTACAGAATTTCTGGATTGAATATTTGTTGCAGTTATCTGCTTTTCATAGGTTCTAACCCTGCAAAAATCACGTGTAGTAGCATGCTCAGTAGTTGCCATCAGTGTCCAAGATGCCTCAGTTGACTATAGAGCAGAGAGTAGTTTTGTGATGACTGAGTACGCTCGCACCCAAAATTCGAGGAGAGTGCATGACGCATTTCGAGCACGATTTCCTAACCGTGATCCTCCACCCAGAAGCACGATATTACGAAATGTGGCCAAGTACCAGGCTACAGGGACCAGCCTCAATCGCAACAGAGGAAACTCTGGAAGGCGGCGAACAGGACGATCTGAAGAAAACATTGATGCAGTTAGAAATCTCATTCAGCAGAATCCTAGAAATGTTAGTGCCAGAAGAAATGGATTGGGACCTCCATCTGCAACATAATAATCGGATCACAAGACTGGACCTCAGATGGCACCCCTATCAAATGAAAGCACGGCATAAACTTTTGCCTGGTGATTTGCCACGAAGACAAGAATTTTGCCAGTGGTTAATTGATCAGTGTCATGCAAAAGACAGGTTCCTAACCAATTTTGCCATTGGAGATGAAAGCAGCTTCTGGATGAACGGAAAGGTAACAACACATATGTTCGCCAGTATGCTCCTAATGGTAATCCTCCTGAATTTAACTACGATGTCGACTTTAGTCGATAAAAGCTGAATGTCTGGACTGGACTTTGTGGTAACGTTTTGCTCCGGGAACCTTTCTTCTTCCAAAACATACATGAACGAAAATGGATACTTACAGATTTTAAATGAACATTAGAATTCTAAAAAAAAAAATGAACATTAGATTTCTGGAAAACTTTCCTATGCAACAAAGGGGTGTGTTCAGACGCCTATGGTGGGCATAGGATGGCGGACCAGCCCATCGACTAGTTGCAGTAAGAAACAGATTGGCCGAGGTATTTGGACATCGAGTGATTTCCTTGTATCATGATGTGGAGTGGCCACGCGATCTCCGGATCTGACTTCTTGTGACTATTTTTTCCTTTGGGGTTATCTCAAGAGCAAAGTGTTTATCAACCCTCCACCCTACATTGTAACTCTCCGACAAAAAAAAATCACTGATGAGTTTGATGCTCTACACCACCAGGCCGGGAGTGGGATGTTATGTTTAGAGAGAGAGAAAGAGAGAGACATTCTCAAGAAGTCAATGGTGAAGTTGTGATTATTAATTCCATTATTCCATTTTGTTAAGGCAAATTTCTAGAATGATGTCATGATTCTTGCAGCGTCTAAAACTTGCTTCCAAGTCCATTTTGTCCCATTGTCCAAAAAGAATGATTACTTCGCCATCTGTGATCGTGTATGCATAAATAAGATTTCATTGGAAAGAGGAGATATGTGGCTTTAAAGTGTTATTACTCACTTTGGTGTAAAGGTAACACAATTTTCACAAATTTGAAATTAATTCTGGTTGCGTTTTTTTAATATTGCTAGTGTATGTACGTGTGCTATGTGTGTGTGTGTGTGTGTGTGTGTGTGTGTGTGTGTGTGTGTGTGTGTGTGTGTGTGTGTGTGTGTGTGTGTGTGTGTGTGTGTGTGTGTGTGTGTGTGTGTGTGTGTGTGTGTGTGTGTGTGTCTGTGTCTGTGTGTGTGTCTGTGTGTGTGTCTGTGTGTCTGTGTCGTTTTATGAGTACATTCTATTGCTCATGATGTATTGATTTTGTATATTTGGCTAATTTAACTTGGATAATAGCTAGGCAGACTGTAACATTTTGAATGTCAAATTTATAAATAGATATAAATAGATCTTTATCAACGATAATAATTTGACCTATTTAGGCGATGTCTCTTTATCAGTTGTTTTTCGCTGTGGGAAACCTATTGTATAGACACCATGTACGTAAGCGAGATGTTATCTTGCATCGTTTTTTGTTTTAAGCATTATACTTTTGATATTTAGATTTGAGTTATACAAATGATATTTTGCGGTAAATTGTCTGCGTAGGTGGAATGTAGCTGGCGTTATCATCGAAACATGAGCTTAATTACCACTATCTAGCATTCTCAAATATCAGTCTGTTTAATCAAAAAAAGTCATCAGAATGAAGTAATGAAACTAAATGTACGAAGGTAACTAAATTGTACATGTATATTACAATAATGCTTTCAAGGACATATCTATCTCCCAAATTATTATGATTCGTAGTGATAATTGTCTTCTGATTAGTTTTGCATTTTACATTTTATGTGTTTGCAGCAATAATTAGATCTTTTACGTGTTTACTAAGTGAATTCGATTTGTTTTCTCCCTCGAGGAAACGTCTGTCTGAAATATTACATTTTTTATACTCACCATCTTTTTCCCATTGAATCTCGTCTCCTTCTTTACTTCCATTTCACTCTGTTCGGATCCAGCTATAAATACTCCCGCGATTTATATCATTTATTTAAAACTAATGTGATCACAACGCGTATGTTATACAAGTACTGGAAGCCCCAAAAGAATGCAATATCTGCGATCGTTAATTTCTTCAACGTCAATTGCAAAATGTCATTGACTTTTGTTTCATTGGTTAGAGTGTTCTTTTTTCAACAAAATGATACCATGATCATTAATTTGGGGTGAGGCATTTGGATACTGGGGCCATTTTTCGGAGGCAATGTCATTTTCCACATTTGCTATTTTGTCAAGTCCAGTGATGCTCGGAACACCGAGATATTCTCACGTAATGGCGTGTCATAGGATAAGCTGTGCACACAAACCGCAATGACAATGTGAGCCATATCTAACATTGTCTTCGTTATCAGAGCGAGGGCATTCCTGCGGTTTGTCTGGCAGCCTTATTCTATGGCACGCCAAAACGGGAGAATATTTCAGTGTGGCAAGGATCGCCGGAGTTGAGAAACTAGCGAATTTGGGGAAAAAAATTGCCTCAGAAAAATAGCGCTAGGATCCAAATGTCTTATTCGAAATCAATGATCATGGTATGATTTTGTTTCAAAAAGAATGTTCTAACCAATGAAAAGAAAAACAATGACATTTTGCTGATAATGTTGAAGAAATTAACGATCGTACGTGTTGCATTGTTTCTGGGCCACCCTGTATAGTATTAACGACGGTGTGTTGCCTCGTTGTGCGGGTCATGGTTTGTTTAGTCTATAGTGCCCGTGTTGTTAAATGTCTTCCTTTAAAGTCTCATTTTCCCCTTTTGTTTCCACTTTTCTTGAGCGTTCCGTTATCCACTTTTCTCTGAACATTCTGGGTAGGCCTACAATTATTACGTATTACTCAACACAGTGGACAATTTGTCATTTTCCATTTAAAGGTATTGGCTAACATTTACCACAGTTAAAAAAAATATCTGAGCTACATGATTCCCCATGCTACCATTGTCTTTGATAAGGTCTAAAAATGACGCCCTGAAAAAAATTGTATTTCAAAGTGATTATTTAGTGCTTTAAAAAAGTGAAAATCGTAAGTTGATCGGATTCACCTTCCGTACACCTAGGCTATTTAAACTCGCCCCGAGTTGTAATTGTTTATTCATGCATAACTTGCCATTGGCAGTGTAACTTTCCAAACTTTCTTATTCTAGGGTGTTTATTTGTCCATATGAACACTAAAATGTAGTTCAGATATCAAAATTTGACATTTTTTTAAATTGAAGCTCCACAATACCTTTATCAAAGTAGGTTACATGGTTGCAAAGTCTGAAAGAAAGTTGACAGAGCTTCAGTAACTACACACACACACACACACCACACACACACACACACACACACACACACACACACACACACACACACACACACACACACACAACACATCACACACACACACGCACACACACACACCACGCAGCACCACACACACACACACAACAACACACACACCACACAAACACACACAACACACCAACACGCACGCACATACACGCGCGCGCACACACTACAACACACAAAGACCACAAATGGCAGCTGTCACACATTCGGATCCTTTGAACAATATATCCATTTCTATTGTAATAAAATCACTTAAATCAAACATTCAATAAATCAGTCAACTTGTTAATCAATCAGTAAATCAATCATAACAATTCATAAATTATGCAATTTTTGTTCTATATAAATTAATTAAACCGATGCGTTCGAGGTTTGTAATTATGTAGGACGCCTGCATATGACAATGCGTTCAGTCAGCCAATCAATCAGTCAGTCAGTCAATTCAATCAATCAATCAATCAATCAACCTGTCAATCATTCTAGCAACCACTCAATCAATCAATCAATGAATCAATCAATCAATGGTAATGAGCACTACTGCAAAGAGAGAATTATGTAATCATGGTTATTTGCTAAAGGTAGTGCGAATGTTCATTTGGGTAGAAGCTTCGACTTTTTGGAAGGCTATTAGTGTTTGGAGAAGTTTGTCGTAACAATATTGACTAATTTGACATTTGTTTAACCTTCACTGCAAAAAGAAACTAAGATGTTAAATCATTATTATTATTATTATTATTATTATTATTATTATTATTATTATTATTATTATTATTATTATTATTATTATTATTATTATTATTATTATTATTATTATTATTATTATTAATTATTATTACATGTATTATCATTATTAATTATTATTATCATCATTATTATTATATTATTATTAACATTATTATTAGCATTAGCATTAGTATTAGTATTAGTATTAGCAATATTACTGTATTACTGTTCTACTACTACTTCTATACTAGCTTCATGCAAACGAATTACTTGGTAATGTACAGTGCATTAGACAAAATCCCCTGGACTCACCCATAAAGGAAACTATGACATCATCATCTTATTCATCATAAATAGAAGTTTATTCAAGAAAATGAAATGCATCGTATCTTGGTATCAAATAATAGTTCGTGCCAGAACGTAATTATATAATCACTTATATATATTTGTATGTACACTGAGTATGGACAATATCAAACAACAAATATGCATACAAGCGACACGTAGAATACAATCTTACATATACGACCCCATAAAAAGCATCGCCATCAAACGACAAACGTACTTTTGGGGCAAAATCATCAGAGAAACTCGTTGCAGAAGACAGTAAATACAATTTTAGAATACTCAGAAAAAGTGTCGTGAAGCTATGACACCAGTGAAAAACACGCATCATGCACATGGGTAAAATTTAAATACTGAAGAGTAGTTCGCTTTCGTCACAAACTCTTCTGCCTATAAAAAAAAATGACGTTGTTTGCTGTAATATTTCAACGCTGTCGAAGCCTTCTATATTATGTTCTTTTGATGTCTATCGCAAACAACAGTGTGTACGGTAACGGACGTAAGGAAATTATATAAATCTGAAGAGAACGTCAACGCTTGATGATAACCGTGATAATTATACTCTCGTCAAAATTATACTTAATTATGTTCACAATGCAGTTATCATGCCGTTTCATCGTGGGAGAACTTAACGCCTAGGTGTTCCAATATTGCCTGACAGGAAAATATGAAGTCATTACATGTATTACTTTCATTTTTATAGGTCCTGCGAGGTATGAAAAATAAGATATTCATTAAGAATGCGTATTATTGTATTTTTCATACCTCGCAGGACCTATAAAAATGAAAGTAATACATGTAATGACTTCATATTTTCCTGTCAGGCAATATTAACTAAAACAAAAAATCCTCCTTGATACCCATGAAACTCAAGTCTAAGAAATCAGACAATGGGTTTCTACACGTCAGGGGCGTAGCTACGGGGGCCTGGAGGCACGTGCCCCCCCCCCCCAAAAAAAAATATGAAGGTAAGTAACAAAAGTGGTGGTGCGTGCCATACAACCTTTCGGCGGGTGACATGACCGGCAATATTGTGGTCTTGTGATTTGGAGTACAAAATTTGTCGCACCCCCAACCACAGCCCCCCCCCCCTTCCTGCTGATTTAGTTTTCGGCGACTGTGGCGTAACCGGGGAAAGTTTGGACCTGGGACTTGGAGAAAAAACTGGCGTGGCCGGGAACAATTTTAGACCTGGGATTTGGAGAGGAAAAACAATTTTCGCCATCAACCCCCCCCCCCCCGCTCAGGAGCGAGTTTTCGGCGGCTGGCGTGACCGGAAAAAACAGACCTAGGATTTGGTGCCCCCTACAAAATTTCAAGGCCCCCCCCCCCCGTGCCCCCTGCTGAAAATTCCTAGCTACGCCACTGCTACACGTACATCAGAACCAACGAATATGAAATGAATTGTACGAGCTCATGATCAAAAGGTACAGAGCACAGATTCGATATTATAATATTTGCCACAAGTATGTAGGATAACTGAATGGCTGTTTACTCGCCACTGAAAATCCCAACAATACAAGACTTGATAATCAAATACGCTGTTTCTGAGCATTTACTCAGACTTGTTGTTAAATTCTTACCTTTCGATTTAATTTTACCTCTCTACACTCGTTATAGAAAAAAATACTTAATGTGGGAAAAATATTAACGAAAGCAGCATAACATGGCCATTAACCCATACTGGCAACTCATCTATATCAAGACCAATTTCGATTTATTTTTAATGAATTATTTAGTTTAAAAATGGGTGAATCATTTCCAAACTTTCACACGAAACAGAACATTGAAATTCTCCGCAAAATACATATTGAATTATATCTTATAACCTATGCATTTACACGATGACGTGGATCTATACATATTTTTTGTTGTATTATAATTTACATATTGGACAGAAATATTGTCATAATCAAATGGCTACATTCCTCTTAACTCTTTGCCCTGTGCATTATGAATACATAGGCTGCTGGATTATTTTCAGATCCCCTATAAACAATGCATTTTTTCAGGTGCACTCATGCATGACTGAACCTGTACTATAATGTATTGTTAGTATTGGGGAAAGGTGTAAATAGATGAAAGAACAGGAAATACATTTTTCTCGCACAATTGAATAGGTGATATTCCTATGCCCACAGACTGTCGAGAGTCGACGGCAGCGAGTAAGCGTTGGTGACAGTAATCGACCGTAGCGAGTAAAGGGTTAAATAATCAAACACATTTATTCCATGTTTCGTTCATATGTCTATCAATATCATAATTTAATTCTATACATATTTGTGTAAAGTGGACCTTAAAATTCGGATATTAAAATTGCGTTGGACGGTATTAAAGTGAATAGGCTAACATTGTGGAGCTTCAATAAAAAATTGTCAACTTTGATATCTGAGCTACATAGTAGTGTTCAAATGGACAAATAAACACCCTAGAATACAAAAGTTTGGAAAGTTACACTGCCAATGCAAGTTATACATGAATAAACAATAAAACTCGGCGGGCGAGTTTTATTAACCTAGGTGTACACACAGTAAGTCTATGGAGGAAATGGGCAAGTGAATCTGGTCAACTACGATTTTTCACTTTTTTAAAGCACTAAATAAATCATTTTGAAATACATTTTTTTTTCAGGGCTTCATTTTTATACCTCATCAAAGGCACTGGTAGTATGGGGAATCATGCGGCTCAGATTTTTTTTAACTGTGGGAAATGTTAGCCAATACCTTTAATAAAGAAGTGTACGTACATTATGCAAAATTCTCTTGTTTTACATATTTCATTTCGGCTCCGTCAACCAATAAACTAAAAAGTCAGTCGGAAAAATCGGTTGCATTAATTAAACGACAGATTTTATCGATTTTTTCAGTTATTACGCGCTTATAGGGTGGAGACATGAGTGGGAGAAGTCAAAAATGCATCAAGAACGTATGATTTTGAAACATATACTAATTATGAACTGTCTAAAGTGTATATTTAGGCTGGAAGGATTTGTTAACTTGAGCAGGAACGGGTATCTAAGTGCCAGTATTGAATCAATCTCCGACCCTAATAAAAATTGAACCTGTAGAAAGCTACACAACAAATCTCACCGTTACCATGGTTACGCCATTCAGATGATAATAATTGTACAACATAAAAGACACGACTGAAAGCAGACACTTTAAACAGTATACTTGATTCTGGATGCATTGTGTCTTAAATTCAGGACGGCTTCCTATCTTGCTATTTCTTGTACAATCTGTTCACATACATCAAAGAATACGAACTGCAAACTTCATTTTGAGGGGAAAAAATGTTTATGAAGTTATTGGCAGTAAATAACTCCAAACAGTGTAGCGGACATTATTTACAGCACACACTCATATCATTACACATCATAAGTTATATTATGCTAGCATAGTGCCGTGTGCAAATCTCGGCCACCAACTCTACACGGGATATGCCCATATCAAATCAATGAGTATAACCCTTTACGATAATATTTACACGATAATAAATACAGATACTTAACTATACATTTACTGGAACTATACATGAATCAACAGATTGACCACCAAATTGTGTATTCACAGTACTTTAATTCATTTTTGTTTTCGTCACGACAAATTCATAAAAATGTACAGTAATTATCATACCCACTGTTACAAATAGGTGGTCGTTCCTTATCAGCCAGGACTGAATGTACCAACCATTCAGTCTCCGTACACGGCGGAAACATTTCTGGACGGCGTTGTTTTTTTTCGGCCAATGCAATGTCTCTGTAGGTTCTATAGGACTACTCCCCCAGATAACAACTCCACCGGGTACGATTCGCACCTGACAACTCACTTCAAGTCCAACGTCCTTGGAGGACAACACCTCCGAAGGACAATATTGTTTCCAGTTTAAAAACATCACACAGTTTGCCGTGGTTGAGTAGTCTTCCGGGGGGAGTAGTCTTCGGACCAATCTAATGCCTCTGTACTGTACCCATCCAGTATGTTAGAGGAATAGTTTGGGATAATATTGACGCGTCATAGTTTTCCACTTTCCTTCTATCCCTGGAAACTTCTCCAATCATTTCAGGAATGTATAGTATAATATCAAGTTATAGAGAAGCAATAACAGAAAGATCAAATCAATTTTGAATGCTGATGATAATTAAACTGGGGAAACCTCTTTTGAAATTAAACAAAATTATGGGAAACATTGGAATACACTCATCAAAACGACGACAGATCATTTCTTGGCGAAAACGTTTACTTGCAATGTCTGAATGTTGGAACCTCCGAAATAGAAACCTACACACTAGATGGCTTGTACAGACTGCATACCGTCCACGCCGGGCGCCAATTTGCTTAGTCCTTCAAAATGCCTTTTAGTGCAGCAGTATTATAGTACGCACGGGCGGGTAGGTACTCAAAAGCAGAAGTGACTTACCAACATGATGGATTGTGTGCGCGCGGTGGCTTCACACGCGGTGGTCTGTATTTTCAGGATTAGCCAAAGGCTTTCTAGTGTGTAGGTTCTAATTCGGTGGTTGAAACTATAGTAACGTTACACTTCGCCTGTCCACGTCTAATCAATGGTCGTGACATTCTACGGTCATTGTCCCCTAGAACTTTCACAATGGTTCAAGTAATAATATTGTGGAATTTGGAAGATTTACGTTCCTTTTATGATCCATTTGGTTTTAAAGGAAACACAGATACAATCTTAAAGTTGCAATGGATCGATCACGTATAACATCTCATCTGGTTATAGATACGCCAACAATATGTACACTATACATGCTATAGAATAAGTTAGGCTGAGTAGACAAATTCGAAAATAATGAAAGTTGAATACAAGGAAATTTTCAGGAAAAATAATATCGTGTAGTCAGCCTAACTGATGATCGATCCATTGAAACGCCAAAATCCACAAAATTACATGACACAAAACATTCCTTTTGAAGGAATTGCGCAAAATACCCCAATACTTAATACTTTGAAAGAATATCCTATACTCTTGTGTATGATGACACGTCCACAGTCATTGGTGATAGGCACTAGCAACCTCTTGCAAACGGATAGACTTGATCCCCAGACCGACAGGCCGCAACCGTACCAAATCGAACGCATCGCCCCGTTCTTCGCACCGTCATCTGGTACTGGAAATCGCATGGAGCGGCTGATCTCTCAACTCGGTGCCCCTCTTTCATCGCAGACTTCAGCAAGGTGATAAAATCCTGTGGTAGGTATGGAAAAAGAACACAAAATAGATGGGATATTGTAACAACGTATAGACGAAACATGAAACACACTGATGACGAGATGACTACAAAAATGACACTAAGAAAAAGTGTTCAAAGGTACACTTTGAACCCTAAGCGTGCAACTTTTTAACTAAACTGGTGCTGCCAAGTGCTAATGTGGCAGGGTTTGCATCCTTTTATGCCTCGTTGAACATTTCCCTCTCAGAGTGTAGTTCGTAATTCACGTTCACCAGAACGAATTATATTACGTGAATTGCATTATTTTCCATGGTGAAACAACTGTCAAAAAGAACAGAAAAGAACGGAAAGAAGAGTGGACAAGTTCACTTTTAAGGAATAATTTCAGTGTGATATCGGTTAAATTTCCACTGGTGTTCGTCTTTAGAGTGATTGAGTATGTTTTTTTCTCTCTCTTTACGTGGTGAATGTAGAGCCTAGTTAGGGTTCCTGGATGATCCCTTTGGTCACTACATGGAGAATAAAATGTGAAAGGGGGCCACTAGAGAGTTCACTTCTTTTCAAACATTCACTGAAATTTCCTTCACCTCACGTTGTTCAAGAGAAGACGGGAAGATGAACACGTTCTGGCTCCAAGTAATCTCACCAGCCGATTTGCAGGGTCAAGAGAACCACCCCTTTTATGTTAATACTGTTGGTTTTGGGTGTGATTTTTTTTCTGTCGATTTTGTACTTGCTTCATTGGTTTTATATCATCCATCACTTTGGACGCAAATGTTACATCTTTCAATTCTTTAATCTTGAGTAGAATTCCAATAATCTTTGTTTATTTCTGTTCATAGTTCTTATTTAGAATATATAAATTTCATTAAAATAACTTCATTTTCGGGAATGCAGTTTTAATCACTGTCGATGAAACGCGATGATTGTGGGGAGGGGGACCAGGACCAGGTGGGGTCTTGGATCTGACGAATCAATGGACGCGATAACACGGGCTCAGAGAGAAGTTAAAAAAAAAGTTCTTCTCACTTCAAACCCCAGCTTCAAACCCGTATATGAAGTATGACGACTAATGTCAGCTACTCTTCAGGTATGTCGAATGCACTTTGGAATATAACACAAGTCACTGTTCAGCAGTTTATTCACCTTGTTATCCTGGTTATTGTGAAAGTGCTACATGTCTGTATTGCTGAAGAATATAATAAAACATGTCCTTCCGGTGAGATTGAAATACAACTGAAAAACAACATTGCACACACTGCCATACATTTGGTCTATCAAACAGGATCTGGTCTATTTTGTCTAGCGCATTATATAGTCTGCATCCCCAAATTTATAGCTTTACGTTTACGTCGGTTCGCATGGATATCACGTGGCTTGTGAATAATCTCTCAGGTCTATACCATAACAAAATTTACCGCGCAATCTTTCAACTAAATTGCTTCACCAATCAAACATATAGACCTATAGGCCTAATCTCTCTAAAAGATAACTTTCTTTCAAAGTAAGCTTGTATAGAACGATGCTTTTCCATCGCGTTGACCTAAAAAGTCAGTAGAAATTCACGTTGATATCAACAGCCTTGAAATTTTTCAGATAGACCATTATTCTATATTTCCCCCAATATATGTTTGAACACAGACACATAAACGTAAATAAATTGTATATGTTATTAATTTGAATATCTGTTTGAATGTTTGTCTGTGTCATCCAGCCTGATTTGGGAGAACTTGGGTAGGCTTTTTTTCGTTATGTTTTATCAATTTTGTACAAATACAAAAGTATGACTAGAAGTCTTGACTTAGGTATATCATTGCTTTCGAAAGCAATAGGCCTACATTCCAGCACTATTTAGAAAAAAAATATATATATATACTTATGGCGAGACCTCTGTAGGATTAAGTTCTACACAGTCATACGTTTGTATTTGTACAAAATTAATAAAACAAAACAAAAAAGTCTAAACCCAAATTCTTCCAAATCAAGCTGAATGACGCAGACAGACATTCTACCTTCAGTTCAGAATACACCAAGGAGGTATTAGCTCGCCTAATACCTCCTTGAGTACATTCACTCTGCCCATGCTAGGACCTCACCACACTATAGTTCAAAGCAGGAAATTAATAACAGTAATTTCTCTAATAAATAGGATTGGTTCTTACGTCTGGAAGCCAGACTTGTGAAATAAAAGGGAAAGTTTACCCTGATGTCAAGTTGGTTTTAATAAAATACCCCCCTCCCCCCCCCCAAAAAAAAAAAAACTGTGAGAAACATATAAATGAAAGTTTGGCGAAAATTCACCAAAGAGCAACAGAGTACCTAAACTTCAAAGCTTTAATTTTGTGACGTCACATGCAAGCAGCTCCCCATATGTCATATAACATAAATTCCATGAATTGCCATTTTTTAAAGCACGTATCAAATAATGTTTCTGATTATTGATTGCAAAGGTAAAATTATTTTCAATTTTATGAGAAAATCACATTTTATTGAATTTATATCACATTACAAAATAGGGGAGCTATTCGCAAGTGACGTCACAAATTTAAAACTTTAAATATTCATAACTCCGTTACTTCATGGATTTTCGCCAAACCTCATTTAAAGGTATTGGCTAACATTTACCACAGTTAAAAAAACCTGAGCTACATGATTTCCCATGCTACCATTCTCTTTGATAAGGTCTAAAAATGACGCCCTGAAGAAAATTGTATTTCAAAATGATTATTTAGTGCTTTAAAAAGTGAAAATCGTAAGTTGATCGGATTCACCTGCCCATTTTCTCCCATGGACTTACTGTGTGCACACCTACGCTATTTAAACTCGCCCCGAGTTTTAATTGTTTATTCATGCATGACTTGCCTTTGGCAGTGTAACTTCCCAAACTTTCTTATTCTACGGTGTTTATTTGTCCATATGAACACTACTATGTAGTTCAGATATCAAAATTTGACAATTTTTTTAATTGAAGCTCCACAATGTTAGCCTATCACTTAAATACGTTTCTCTCATTGTTCTGCTTTTATTAAAATCAACTTGACGTCAGGGTGGACTTTCCCATTAAGGAATATCTTCATACTGTACTTTTACATCAATTAGATCTGACACTAAACTGCACAGATTTGTTAAAATTAGGAGTTGTACAACCACAGGCGCCATTATCGTTTCCCATGAATGAACCCAAATGGGAACGAACGTGATTCTAGAAAATGAAAGGGAAAGCTACCTGACTGTGGTCATTTTTTTTTAAATGCTGCTGACATACGGTCGAATATAATGACCCCTGAAATCCTGGAAGAGTTTACATTGTAATATAAAAGTCAGTGTGTTTTGATAGCAACAGTGTCATCGGTGGATTTCCCGGGTCAATTGATATCGATGTGTTCCATTACACATATTCAACAACAGAATTGGAGATACAATGTCAAGCAAGAAGAAGAACGAAGAAGAATAAAAAAAAAACAAGAAAAGGAAGACGATGAGGAAGAAGAACATGAATAATTAGGAAAGGAAGAGGAAGAGAAAAGGAAAAAAAACAAGAACAAAAGAGGAGGAGGAACAAGAACAAAAACAAGTGGATGAAGAAGAAACCAGAAGATGAAG
>JZLH01S0021295.1:38989-54933 GCA_001188425.1 Eucidaris tribuloides | reverse complement strand
GGCTTTCGACCTCATTGACCTTCTTCAGGGCCTACAATAAATCATGACATAAACAACACAAAAAATAATAATCCAAGGAAATACATGCAAATGATATAATACATGTACATACACGTATACACACATGCATACAATATGTGTCTCTTTTGCAATGCATGCATATGTGTATATTATACATCATAATTGTTATGGTACATATAGAAGCCCATGTCAATTATAAATATGCGGCATATATTGATAAAGTAACTTAATTTCACATTTGACGGTCTGTGCATTTACCGGTACTTAATAAGACAACAGCGTAATGCTAATTCATGGTGGTGTAATATATTTCACATACTAGTAAGTAATATACAATTAATTTACCTTGGATGGTTCCGTGTACTGGTATATCTTTATGTCAGTGTAGGGTCCGTGAGTTGTGTAAAGTGTATGGTCTGGTCATGGTGTATCATGTTCATGGTTCAGTGGTCAACATTTATTCCATATGGGGTTAAGAATTTGAAGTTTTCTTATCCAGAAGGATTATCTGTCTCCTAGACATCGACATGAGCATCCCAGCAAATTGTGGATAAAATACATTTTTATTCGTTGATTTTGTCGTTCCCACTAATCATACTTAATGAAAAAGTTGGATGTCCATGCTGATTATGCCAGTGATAAGTTCTTAACTGCAGGGGGCGGCCAATCATAATTACATGTACCCACATGTGTGACATAGTATGTGCAGGGAGCTTAGCACAAAATGTAGTCATTAAAAATCCATGAAATTAGCAAACAGAATATTACTGATGACAAAACCTATATGGAGTCTTAGTATCCTGTCAACCACTTTTTGAGGTAACTTTGCATTTGGTGAATGAACTGTCGGGCAGTCTCACCCATTTCAGAATTTGCAGAGCGTAATTTCTTCCTGAGACCCACACTGCGTAATTCCTAGCATTTGAGCTGTGTCCTTAACCATATCATACTTCAAGGTTTCATCATCGCCAAGCCTCACATATTATCTAAATGCTTTGCCGCTCAAAAGTGCACTAAGGTTTGTAGCCCAAACCATGGTAGGCCATTTTTTTTTTAATGCTGTCATCCAAAATCCCTATTTTTGATGGCCAAATCCTCTCTTTTTCTGAACTTTTGACTCCTGTATAGGCTCAGGATGTGTGTGCTCAGGGCTGGGTAAGGAGGAAGCAGACGATAATGAGAAAAAGATTAAAAAAAATGCCTCACTTGGAATTGAAATATTAAAGTTACAATTTGAAAAAGTTGTTAAATGTTTTTCTTTGGGAAGTTGCCTGCTTTATGGGACTTTGAAAGCCTCATCGGATAAACATTACCATATGCTTTTTTGTTGCATATTTTATTTCCACAAGGTGAAACCTATATTATTTAAATCTGCATCTACCAAGTCTATAAAAGATTGCAATGTTCTTTTGTTCCCACGGATTTCTATGACTTTTTTGAGACAATATCAAGAGCTTCTCCAGTTTGTGGTGGTGGAACATTTCTTTATGAACATCATATACAGATGATTTTCTCTTCTCCTATGCCAATAGTCTATTCATTTTAAAAATGGAAAAGTGTGCATTGTTACATTCGCTAGGATAGTGTCCAGAAACAATGTGATTTGACTTAATTCTATTGACAGAAGGTACAAAGACACTACTTGGTACACATGAAAATACATGGTTGATCCTGAACTTTGGATGTATTTGATTTATGTCATCTAACTCTAAAAGACATTTCTCAAGTTCCTATGTACAAGTTTGTCTATTAACTGGTACCATTAACATATCTACCATAACACTCTTCAAACTGTTTCTTAAGTTCTTCAGACAAGGATTATCCCAATTTCTCAGCGACTCCTTATTTGAGAAAGTAAATTTTCTAAACAATCGTGGTTTAAGTGATTTTAAAAGAAATACTTGAAACCAGTGGTTTCATTTAAAAAGTTACAAATTTTACTAACAGATTTTGTTGTCATAATCCATCCATGACTGTTTATTGAGAAAATAAAGTATTATTATTTGAGAAAGTAAATTTTCTAAACAATCGTGGTTTAAGTGATTTAAAAAGAAATACTTGAAACCAGCGGCGTCATTTAAAAAGTTACAAATTTTACTAACAGATTTTATTGTCATAATCCATCCATGACTGTTTATTGAGAAAATAAATTGTTCTAAACAATCATGGTTTAACTGATTTAGAAAGAAATGTTTGAACCCAGCGACTTCATTTAAAAATTTCCAAATTCCAGTAATTCATTTTATTGTCGTAATCCATCCATTCACAAAATATACTTTATCTTTAGGTTACACCTTTCACGAACTTATCCAATCTAGACATTCTTCCCAAAATTTTACATGAACAGAATCTTATGAAACTGGTTTTCTAAGATCCCTTTGTGACTTTAAACACCTTGAATTTAGGGAATCAAAAAGACTATCGATGTTGTCAATAAATTCAGCCGTTTCTGTAGTGGAAGCTGACATCACTCCCGAAGAACTGAGGGTATAAATTCCTGATGTCACCGTTCTACTTAAAATTTGAGCAGCGAGTGATACTCTCATTTAAGAGAGGAAATTGGCATCACTCCCGAAGAACTGTGGGTATAAATTCCTGATGCTACCGTTCTACTTAAAGTTTGAGCAGCGAGTGATACTCTCATTTAAGAGAGGAAACTGGCATCACTCCCGAAGAATTGTGGGTATGAATTCCTGATGCTACCGTTCTACTTAAAATTTGAGCAGCGAGTGATACTCTCATTTTAGAGAAGGAACTGGCATCACTCCCGAAGAATTGTGGGTATAAATTCCTGATGCTACCGTTCTACTTAAAATTTGAGCAGGGAGTGATACTCTCATTCTAGAGAGGAAACTGGCATCACTCCCGAAGAATTGTGGGTATAAATCCTGATGTACCGTTCTACTTAAAATTTGAGCCACGAGCGATACTCTCATTTTAGAGAGGAAACTGGCATCACTCCTGAAGAACTGTGGGTATAAATTCCTGATGCTACAGTTCTACTTAAAATTTGAGCAGTGAGCAATACTCTCATTTTAGAAAATGATGTCAGGTCCATGTGTTTTCCAGAAATTTTAGGGGCTAGTCGGACTTTCAGTTTTTGATCATGATCTATAAAATCTTTTGTATGAGACCATTTGGCTATTTTGTCTGTGTCAAACTTTATGTCATATTTTAATGAATTATTGCTTGTGCTTTTCAATAAGTGAGGTACATTGTAAAGACAAAAAATTGATGGTTCTGAAAAAAGAAATGTGTTCTTGAATCCGAAATACCCAGGGATGAAAAAAGTGATCAGTTATTAGAACCCTGGTCACAAACAACCGCTTTCAGATATAAACCAATATTAATGAAAGGCTGTAAACATTCAAATAAAATTGTTTTCAAAATATCTCCCTCATTCCCTTCTTCCAGACCCAGACTGAGTTTCTTCCAACATCTGCTGAGTGCTAGCTTTGACATCGTCCCTTGCCTCTGCCACCATGTACACCACATCTTTGATGGTGAGAGATTTGACAATCCCACAATGCCTTCCACCAAGTCCTCCTGCTCAAACAGGATTTTTTCACCAAGTCCTCCTGCTCAGACAGGATTTTTTTCACCAAGTTCTTGCAATATATTCATTTGGTCGTTTTGAAAATGCCGTGATCCTTGGCCTGTTGAAGAGGACTAGTGTTTGGTGGTAGGAACACACATCTGATCTGGCCATCATCAGGTAGTGAATTGCTGTGGTTTGATGCAGGCTCAAGATCTCTCAATTCATTGATTATATAAATTACTCCTCTTCCTGTTGAACCTTTTCTTCATGAACATTTTGTCGTCGTTATATCTAGCGGATTGGATCTGTCGTGAAACTCCTGCTCTCTGCAGAGGGCAGCACCCGGTAGGAAATTCATGAGTGCTGCCATTTTGTTGTCAAGCTAGGCCCTCAAGAGCCTAATTTGTCGGTGGAATACAAGAAATTTGTTGGTGTTTTCCACCGACAAATTTTCATGAAATGGAAAGTAGTCGATATTGACTAATTGTCAGTGATCCAACAATTAATCAGTGAAAAGCATCCAGGTAATTGGTAGAATGCTGCTTGTGTGTCTTGAACCTCTTCTTCAGTACAGGGAAATTTGTAAACTGTATGGAATAAACAAGATTTAGTTATTAGTGTAGAGTTGCATGTGAAATTGTCCCTGATATGCCAGGTTGTTAAAGGCCCTTGATGCTGGTTGCACGTGATACAAAGGTGCAGGTGTTGCCGGTGTTGCAGGCGACTTGGAAGAGATCTTATTGCAAGCGGATGACGGTCCCTTGATCCCCTTTGTTGCTGAGTGTAGATGATAGCCTTGAGTGTACTAGCAAATTTCATAGACTACGGTCCTTCTTGTAGGCAACAATTGGTGGATTCCTGAAGATCTGCCGTTTTTTTTTCATCCTCACAGAGAATGGCTGTGTTCTTTATTACCTTTGAAACTATCTTCTTTGTCGACAGATGGTATGTGAGAACCAAAGGTACTCGGTCCATGTTTTCTTTGCAACTACCTGTAGGTTCCATGTAGAGTTTTGATATCAATGAAAAAAGTGTCTAAATTCTCTTGATCATTTCTTTTAAGTATCACACGCATAATTCTGCCCTACTGTTCCAAAATGAAGCAGTTGAGATAACTGACATTTCCTGGTATTAACATTTCTTCCATGACACTCTGCAAAATGTTTCTAAAGTTCTTCGGACAAGGATTATCCCGATTTCCTCCATGACTGCTTATTGAGAAAATAAATTGTTCTAAACATTCATGGTTTAACTGATTTAGAAAGAAATATTTGAACCCGGCGACTTCATTTAAAAATTTCCATATTCCAATAATTAATTTTATTGTCATAATCCATCCATTCACAAAATATACTTTAGCTTTAGTTTTCACCTTGCACGAACTTATCCAATCTAGACATTTCCAAAATTTTACTGAACAGAATCTTTTGAAACTGGTTTCCTAAGATCCCATTTTTTCTTTAAACACGTTGAATGTAGGGAATCAAAAGACTATCGGTTTTGGCAATAAATTCAGCCGTTTCTGTTGAGGAAGCTGGCATCACTCCCAAAGAGCTGTGGGTGTGGATTCCGAAGCTACAGTTCGACTTAAAATTGTGGGAGTGAGCGATACTCTCATTTTAGAGAATGATGCCAGCTCCATGTGTTTTCCAGAAATTTTAGGGGCTGATCAGACTTTTAATTTTTTTATCATTATCTGTAAGATCTTGTATGTAAGCCCATTTGGCTATTCTGTCTGCGTCAAACTTTATATCATATTTTGATGAATAATGGCATGTCCTTTTCAATAAAAGAGGCACATCGTAAAGACAAAAAATTGATGGTTCTGAAAAAAAAAATGTGTTCTTGAATCCGAAATACCCAGGGATGTAAAAAGTGATCGGTTATTAGAACCCTGGTCACATACAATCGCTCTCGGATATAGACCAATACCAATTAAACGGTGTAAACATTCAAATAACAAATTTTTCAAAATATCTCCAGGCACTTCATATGCTGATAGGAAGTACCCAAATGGTTGCTTCCACTGTGCCCCCATCCCATGAACTAAAAAGACCAAAGCTTGATTAGCAATTTTGACATTTCTTTTCTGACTGAAATCTCTTTAACCCTTCCACTGAATCTGTTTGCATATTATAACTGATATTAGCTTGTAGCTTGTATTTTTTTCATCGTTGGCATTGCATGCCCTGATGTCACTTGCACGTTGATGCTGTAGAGGCCTTTTTTATTTGTGTAAGCTCGTTGGGCTTCTCCTAGACACACCCCGTGGATCCGTACATGTGTCCCATCTACTGCTGCTACCACTTTTGGGAATGCAGCTAATTGGTAGAACGCTGCCTGTGTTTCTTGAACCTCTTCTTTAAAACAGAGGACTTTGTGAACTGTATGGAATAAATGAGATTTAGTTATTCATGTAGAGTTGCAAGTGAAATTGTCCCTGATATGCCAGGTTGTCTTAGTATTTTTAGACGAAATTGGAAGGGGAGGTCTTGATGATAAAATTTAGTACCACAATGCCTCCCCTCTCTTACTGCTTTGTCAAGTTTTGCTTTGAGAATGCCTGTTTCTCCGCCTGATTCCCTTGCATGCTCCAAATAGATAATATCGTTCTCGATATATTATTATTATTTTATTTCTTCTAGTATCGAGCAGTAATGTAGCATTTACGTGCTCTTACAGCACTGCAGAATATGTAAACATTGTTACAACACTCAAATAATAATAATAATTATTATTATTATATTTTAGAGAACTGGCTTTCATTTGATATTTACCTCTTATATAATAAATGAATTTGTCACATAATAAATAATTGATTAAGAGTATTAAAGGTTTACATTTTTTTCTTTCTTTGAAATCTCTACTGTGAAAATCCTGCTGTCTTGTGTGGTCAAAGGCCAGCAAGCAGAAACACTAGTTATTTCGTACTTGGCATTGCATGTTAGCTGAACATTTATACTGTGGAAGCCTTTTCGGTTTGTGTAAGCCCATTGGGCTTCTCCTTGACACACCTTGTGGATATATATGTACAGTGCACTCTCGTTATAAAGAAGTCCTTGGGACCCATGACATTTGTTCTTTATAGATGAAATTTCTTTATATCAGGTTGCGAAAAACAATAAAATACAAAGTGAAATCCAAGATTGGGACCAGAGATTTACTTCTTTATAATGAAATTTTGTTATATCAGTGTTCTTTATAACGAGAGTGCACTGTACATGTATGATGTGTCTCACCTACAGCTGAAACTACCTCTTTCGGGAGTTCAGCTTATTGGTAGAATGCTGCCTGTGTTTCTTGAACCTCTTCTTCAGTACAGGGGAATTTGATAAACTGTATGGAATAAAGGAGATTTAGTTATTCATGTAGAGTTGCATGTGAAATTGTCCCTGATATGCTAGGTTGTCTTAGGGCCCTTGATGCTGGTTGTTGTGATACAGAGTTGCAAGTGTTGCAGCGACTTCTTTTGCGCTTGATGGTCCCTTGATTCCCTGCGTTGTTGGGTGTAGTAACCTTGAGTGCACCTGCAAACTTCGTAGACTACGGTCCTTCTTGTAGGCAACAATTGGTAGATTCCTGAAGATCTACCGGTTTGTCTCATCCTCATGAAAAATGGCTGTGCTCTTTTTAACCTTTGAAACTATCTTCTCTGTCAACAGATGGTATGTGAGAACCAAAGGTACCTTATCCTTGTTTTCTTTGTGACTAGGTTCCATGTAGAGTTGTGATATCAATGAATATTGAGAAAATAAGTAATTGTTTAAATTCACTTGCTCTTTTCTTTTAAGTATCCAACCTTATTCTGTCCCACTATTCCAAAAGGAAGCAAATGAGAAAATGGAAATTTCTTGTAAAAGAGTAAATGTTTTTTTGGCAAAATATAACGGCATTCGTACAAAACAAGTCACCTCCATAGATTCTGGTAGATTATCGTCTGTCTGTGCTGTCTTCATCGGTGACTCATCTGACATAAGAAATATTTGAAAGTAAAATGTTTTTTTTTTTAGTATTTATGTCTTAATCAGAATAAATATCATTTGTCCGGATATATTCAATAGGATCAACTGCTTAATGTCATTCCAATACAAGTCACAAATAATTAATGTACAGTACACTGTACGCCGTAGCAGCTCTCTGTGATTGGATGATTATTACCGACCAGCAGTTGGGTCGGAATATTGTAAAACAAAGAAAAACTTTAGAAATTTGATTGGTGGTAACTTCTAAATTATATCCAAAGCCCAAAGTTTTGACAATGTCAAACCAACTTATGTTGCTTGATGGTCACAGAAAATTTTCTAAGTCAGATGTTTTAGCAATCTAAACATAATACTTACTTTGCATTTCTTTCAGAACAGCAAGTGGTGTATCGTCACTTTCAGTGTACCTTTAGATGGCTCTTGTGTTCGTAACGCCTTTGTGTTTCACTCCGCAAAGCTCACAGCTAAATATCTGGGCAATTCAAAAAAGAAAAATTAGGGGATGACCGTCACACTGTCCCCCTCCTTAATCACTGTCCTAGTGATTTATACATGTAGTTTGCCTTGTACTCAAATGAAATATCAAATATGTGTTTGCCTTGTTGATTTTATAGTTACATTTTATAATTTACCCTATACTGAAAGAATGATAACATTTTATTAAGTAACAATAAGTCAAACAACACAACTACTTTGACATATGAGGCTTAGCACATCTGGGTGTACCTTAAAAAGGTGGCTCCTGTGTTTGTAACGCCATTCGTGTATCACTCCACAAAGCTCCTTTGACATTTTAAATTAAATTGAAGAAATATGCAGTAATCAAGATACATAAATGTTACAAGTTCCTCCTTTGAAAACAAATGTAATGGTTGGAGATTGCTCATTTGTGTACCAGATTCGTTACAACGCTAAAAGAAGACACTGGAAGCATACCAAGCTGTACCTCTAAGATGTTCCAACTGCAAAGCTTAGCTTTCAGCTCTAAAACTATGGAATAGTAATGCGTCATCTTGGTCTCGCTCTCTTGTTTTTATCATTGCCGTATTCCTCCATCTCATCCTCTTTCTTTCCTTCACTCCTCGTTTTCTTCTCTTGACAGTTTTCAAATTAAATTGAGGAAATATGCAGTAATCGAGATACATAAATGTTACAAGTTCCTCCTTTGAAAACAAATGTAATAGTTGGAGATTGCTCATTTGTATACAGTGCAGCTCCAAAATTATGGAACAGTAACGTGTATTCTTTGTCTCACACTCTTATCTTTCTCATTGCTGTCATTCAGTCTATCAGAGGTCTATCGGACTGTAACTGTAGATTGGTTTGTCCATTTTGCTTATCAGGGACATGCCAGATAGCACTACTTGCAGCTGAAAAGTTTTGTTTGGCTCTATCTTCTCTTCCAACTGGAGTGAAGAGATCAACATATTCCATTTCTCTGAATATATAGGCGTCCTCTTTTCCATTGGGAAATTGGAATCGGTTGTAGATTCCTTAAAAATAAAAATGTAAACATAACGCACAATACTAGACGTGCAAAGAAATTTCAAACGGTGGCATTTTGCAATAAATGTTGAAAATATTATTCAGCCCACAATGTATCTGGTATCCATAATCATTGGGTGATTACAACTTAGTACTGTAACATTTATTGAAATACTCCAGTTTAAGAATGCGAAAACATGATCTGTCCCAATTTGTATTTCTGGAGCATTCAACATATCATAGTTCATATCAAAAAGTATACAAAAAAAAGGGTCATAATACAACCCATCCACTTTTCATTCTTGAATTTCCAAACGCAAACACACACATGCATAAAATCATGCTTACAAGGTATATGAATAATTCCGTCGTCAACTGTACAACATTGAATAACCTCACTTTTCTAATTTTTGTTACAGTTATTTGAGATTTGTATTTGATTACATTTTGATTGTCTATTTATGTGAATGGATTAACTGAATAAACACTAAAAAAAATTATGAGACTGATTTAGACATCCAGAGGTGTTCTTAAATTCCTGTATAAACT
This sequence comes from Eucidaris tribuloides, assembly GCA_001188425.1. NCBI lineage: Eukaryota > Metazoa > Echinodermata > Echinoidea > Cidaroida > Cidaridae > Eucidaris > Eucidaris tribuloides. The sequence continues at coordinate 45,357 of JZLH01S0021295.1, read as the reverse complement.
CATGTAATTCATGAAGTATTAGTATCATGAATTGGTTAACACTAATCGTCACGCGTCTGGCAGAAGGGCGTTAGCAAATGCTCTAAGCAGAAGGGTATTAAAGGCAGGGGATCTCTTTTGCATGTCTAAAAATTAACATTGTGTAAATACAATGGCATTTAGAAGAAAAAGCCATCTGGGAATCTTTAGCAAAATATAGGAGCAAGAAACTCAGTTCTAGTGGAACTATAGTGACCGTTAGACTCAGATTTTAATTTTTTTCTCGCGAGAAAAAAATTCCTACCATAGAACGTACACTAAACAGCTATTGTTTTTCTTCTGCATTTTTCAAATTCTAGGCAATCACTGACCCCCAGATTTCACAGACATGCCCTTCATCAATAGCCTAAGGGCATGAGTTATCTTTTCCTGGTCTGTGGGGATGTTTGCAAATGAGATCCACTGCCTTTAACAGTCCGGCTGGCAGAAGGGCGTTAACAGTAAATTGCCTCTAATTTGAAACCCATAGGCTTATTCCATATTTTTGCCTTATGTACTGATAGAAGGATCTAAATGATCACAATACTTTGATTTTATGTGAAATAAGCCTATGGTTGTCACCAGGGTTATAGCTACGGCGGTCGGCGCCGGTCAGTAGTAGCTGGCACAAACTGAAGCCGACCACCACTGAGCTGATTTATTAGTCCTCCGACCGGCACAGAAAAGCTTTAAAATGACCGTAAAATGTTTTAAATCTCTACATAAATCGTGTATTTTGAGCATTAAACATCATTACGTTTCAGCCGAAGATGTATTTTGTAAAATAAATGCTTCCAAATGCTTTTTTCGATGCGGAAACCCAGGAGCGCTACGCTCGCTTTGCTCGCTCCGCTTGCATAACTCCTTCCTACAGCCGGCACAGAATTCTTTCTAGCTATAACCCTAGTTGTCACGTTACAAGCAATTTACTGTTAACGCCCTCCTGCTTAGAGCATTTGCTAACAACTTTCTGCCAGCCGGAATGTTAACGCCCTTCTGCCAGCCGGGCGACATATTATCTTGCTTAGAACTATGCTCATTTGATTTTGTTGTATTTTGTTGCCATATTAGTTTTATGTTTCTTTGGTGATAAAATATTTTCAAATGTGAATGAAATTTGTAGTGTGTCTGTGTCTGTTCTCTTTCAATTTATCGTAATCACATTGGCAAGATGGGAGATTTTGTGTTGTGGATTCAGAAAGATCTCATCAAACGAAGTTAGTGGAATTTGTCATATATTTATGTTCTTCACCTTCAGAATAAGGTACATTTCAACACTAAAATAATGACTCTATAAAGAAGAATTTTCCTGATCCATTAAAGGGCAGTGACATGATAGGGAGAAACAAAAAATGCCTCTTGAACCAAACTGATTGAAAGATATATCAATGGATACACCAGCTGGATTGTACATGTATGTATATCCGGTCTGGAACAATTTATATTGAATTTGTTTACTTAAACGGCCCCAGAAACCAATCAAACTGAAAATAACATTCAACTTATTCTACAAGATTTTTTTACGAAGATTTCGAATATGGCAATGGTTTTTCTCACAAATGGATCATAAAGCTAAAATTAAGTTTTCAAAATCAACTCTCTGAAACGGGCCGAAAAAGGCCGAGACAGTCCGAGAATTAGCCGAGGCGGAGTGACGTCACAACAAGAACTCCCATTCGCTACCGATATATATTTACACACATGCATTAGAACGTTCTTCGTATTTATTTTTTTTTTGGATTTTCTCAGAAGTTTCTTATATTGCTAGTTGAAAATGGCAGAAAGTCAACGAGCAGAGCAGTCAGAAGAAGAAAGCTACACTGAAGAAGCGGGAAGTGAAATGGAGAGTAAAGAAGGAGAGATTGAAGAGGAGTTTGAGATGGAGTTCAGGAGGCCCGACCATGCGAACGTGCAGCCGTACCAATACGAGCCTGAGCTGGACGCCGACGGGGCGGCGGGGGCAGACATTGTCTGTCGGCGTGGGCCTGAAGCTGATGAAGACATCGAAAACAGACTAGGCAACAACAACTGGTAAGTTTAAAATAATCAGACTTTTTGTTGTTGAATTCATTTGGTGGATGGACAGAATGGAAGTCATAGTCTACCTAGACTTAGCAGAAAAGTCTCGACTTAACCTTCATAGAGTTATGTCGGTTAGATCTAAGTTCTAACTTAACAGTTAGATCTAACATTAGTCACTAGTGCCAACTAGTGCCTAGTGTCATAGTGGGGGTGGATCGAGGCACGGCAAACCTTAACCCAGGGAGCTCCGGCCCAGCAGGGCCGGAGCCCAGGCGCATTGCGTGTAAAACTACTATAAGTAGCAGACATAAAATGGGGTAGAATTGGGGTAGCCATAGCACCCCAAATTAAGGGAAAAAAAGAAATTATGCACTTACCTGCGATTATATGGATGAAGGGTCTATTCTAGAGACACAATCTTGACATCGATCCCAAACTGGACGCTCAAAAAAGCCGAAAATAATGTCGAGTTCGTCTCCCTGCTTTCAAAATTGAGAACAAAACGGCTGATTCGATCTCGAGGCGCTAGGCGCGCGCTAAGTGCATAATTTCCTTTTTTTCCTTTAATTTGGGGTGCTATGCTATACGCCCAATTCTACCCCATTTTATGTCTGCGTACTTTTTAGTAGTTTACACGCACTGCGCCTGGCTCTCGGCTCTGCGTGGCCGAGCCCTGGGTTAGGCAAACCTGTACTTTAGCCGGCAATGTAAGTACAATATAAGTTTGAAATACCATTCAAAATCATTCTTGACATGTCCTCACATATCAGCCCTCTCCACTCCTTGTTCATTTGATGAAAATAACACACATTTTGGACGAAAATATTGGCGAAAATGACGAGTGGTGCAGCGATCATTTCTTATGCGGCGGTCTTCGCGCGGCGCTACTACTACTAGTCAGTGCCACAGAAATCGTGACAACTCGACCCTCAAACAATTCGACCCCGGATAATTCGACCCTCTACCTTGGCTAACTTGCCGGTGGCTGGTGATTAAGGATAGATTGTCTGAGGGTCGAGTTGTCACGAATTCTGTTCACCACTAATATCACAGCTAATAATACCGCCGCATACGAATCAATCGCTGCACCACTCGTCATTTTGGCCAATATTTTCGTCCAAAATGTGTGTTATTTTTATCAAATGAACAAGGATTGGAGAGAGCTGATATGTGAGAACAAGTTTTGAACGGTATTTCGAACTTATATTGTACTTACATTGCCCGGTCCCCTAAAGTACAGGTTTGCCGGGGACGGCATTTTGAATTTCAACGCAAGTTGACAAATTTCGAATAAACTTTATTGCTGCCTAGCCCTAAGACCTGCACAATTTCCCACAAAGTAGAGACAGAGAAAGTGAACAATATGCATTGTCCGTGTGTACCAGTCGTTTGATTGCATATAACCTACTTGGACTGCTTCGCGTAACACACTTTGAAACGACATGATCGGGTAAAAATTAATATCAACAATTTGTATTGAGACTAAACACCAAATAAAGCTGTCTGCTGAAGGACATTTTAAGCATAAAAATTGCTATAAATTCGAAAACTGGGGAAGAAACAATATATATATTTTTTTAATATCAATATTCATATGTACTTGACCATCTCTGAAGGTTTCCCTATATTCCGACATCGCTAATATGCATTTCCAATACTTTTAACGAAAATTTTCAGAAATTAACTGTACAACTAATGGGGAAGCATCTCTGGTTGTGACGTCACAATGTACCGAAGTCGGCGGAATCAACTTTTTCAGCGGCCGATCAATCGGTGAACCCAAACCTCACCATTTTTGGCCAGTAATTTCCATTTTTTGCTAAAACGATAAGGGTTATGAAGAATCTAAGGGCGAATTGTTTACAAGTCAAGGTGTTTCTTCATAATGAAAGCCATTATTAATTCGATTTCGGGATCCCTTTAAGCCGAATCAAGTGTAAACATAGTTTCTCTCGTGCCTCCATGAAAATACCTCCCATAGAACCCTACACAACAGATTTGTCTGTCACAAGACATACAGTTGGAATTTATTTTAAAACTAGTCAACTTTTGACTACCAAATTTTCACAGTGGTATCCTTGCACAGTTTACTTGATTTAAGAAGAGTTTCACCCCAAGTTACTGACTACCCCCAATCATATCATTTACCTTTAATGTGCACTTAGTTAATCAAAAACATTTCTATAAATCCAACTTTGAAAGTTTGAGCAAATTTGGTTAAGCCATAGAAGAGATGTGATTTTTTCTTAAATATGCACAGCTGCCAAGTGGTACTGATTTTCATTAATTTCTGCTGAAAGTGGCGAAGAATATTGAAGGTTGCATGAAAAATACTGACTTTATCAAACAAGTTTTGTGTAATTCTACTGCATTATGTTAGAATTACTCATTTTGATCCAAAATTATGGCAAATTACTGATTTTTAGGTTTGAAATTACTGAAAGGCATTGAATAAAGTCGACAGTTCTGAATATGAAAAATCTGTATGTCGCCCGCTGTAAATAGCAGTACTGCTCAGGTCAATGATGTCATACCAGAACGGCTAAACTTCAGTATTTTGTTTTGTTTTGTGAACGTTCCTTAATGAACTTTTATTCTCATAAGGGCTAAGATGAATCCTCATGCCTTTTACAAGGTGTTAAGTCAATTACTTTGTTTCCAGTTCATAATGTGGAATTGTTTGAAAATGTACAGCATGTCTAATAAAATTGTGCAAGTGAAAAGTGTCCTCTTTGGCAATTAGAAAATACTGTTGTGACATGATGGTTATGTCAACGTCAATACAAGGGCAAAGTCTCAGCTTTCAAGTGCTAGTTGTTCTATTTTACTTGTTTTAATCCTGAGATATGTTTAGTTAACAAAGGAAGGGGACAATCACAAATGTGGCACTCTTACTACAATTCCTGGTAAAAGTGGCGCAATTGTGATTTCACCCTTTTGTTGTTTACAACTTATCTCAAGATTTAAACAAGCAAATTGAACAGAACAAACAGCATTTGAAAGCTGTAAGCATCATGCATGTCACAAGAGTATTTCTAACTGTCAAAGATTGCGCTTTTTGATTCTACAATATTTTGAGATGTGCAGCAGCATGTCTCAAAAATTGTGCAAGTTCTTTTTAATTGCCAAAAAGGGCGCTTTTCACTTACACATTATTTTTTAGACATGCTGAAGATTCATGGCAAGTGAAGTGTTGTTTAGGTGTGACATCATGGACTGAGGCAAAATTGCAATCTGCTTGGGGCAACATTTTTCAAATTTTTTAAAAATCATATCTCTTGAATTGCCTGAACCAACTTTGCTCAAACTTTTAGTAGTGGATTAAAAAAAAATGTCGGATTTACTGAATCCAAATTTAATGTTAAGGGAAACTTTTCTCGTAAGGAATCTATTTTATTTGTTTACCATGATGCAAGATAAACAACAACTCGGTGCATTTTGAGTCACTGTTTGTGTTGTGTTAATATGTAGGTCTTTTACATATGTGATGTGTGTGTGTGTGTGTGTGTATGTGTGTAAGTGTGTGTGTGCTGTGTGTTGTGTGTGTCGTTGTGTGTGTGTGTGTGTGTGTGTGTGTGTGTGTGTGTGTGTGTGTGTGTGTGTGTGTGTGTGTAGTGTGTGTGTGTGTGTGTGTGTGTGTGTGTGTGTGTGTGTGTGTGTGTGTGTGTGTGTGTGTGTGTGTGTGTGTGTGTGTGTGTGTGTGTGTGTGTGTGTGTGTGTGTGTGTGTGTGTGTGTGTGTGTGTGTGTGTGTGTGTGTGTGTGTGTGTGTGTGTGTGTGTGTGTGTGTGTGTGTGTGTGTGTGTGTGTGTGTGTGAGTGTGTCTGTGTATCTGCTCCCAATTGAATTCACACCAAAGCCAATTAAAAAATTAACAGAAACAGCCCTTCACATTCTCATACAAAATTAGATACAGGCAAACTCCGTCATAATGAGGAAGTCAGGACTCACAAGTTTTCCTCGCTATAGTCGATTGCTCTCTATAATAGTACTTACAGTGTGTGATAAAAACACACACAATATATGCATATGGGACTATATATAAGATAAAATAAAAAGATTTCTACCGCCACAGCAGTGTGTTCTCTAGTTTTGCAATAAAACTGAATTACTGACTAAAATAAGTCACTGAACTGAACATGACAGCAGAGCTGAAAATGTAAGTGAAAGATGATATGGCTCCAACAAACAACACACACACACACACACACACACACACACACACACACACACACACACACACACACACACACACACACACACACACATATATATATATATATATATATATATATATATATATACATATGTATATATATATATATATATA
>JZLH01S0021295.1:0-38115 GCA_001188425.1 Eucidaris tribuloides | reverse complement strand
CCACACACACACACACACACGCACACGCACGCACACAACACACAAACATACGCATGCACATACACATACAGAAACAAACACACATACACACAAATAAGTACCGACACAAACACATACACACACAAATGTATCCACACATACACACGCTACACATGCATATACGCAAACTCAATGTACACATACATTCGCACGCACAAATACACACAACATGCACCTTTACCTATCTACATAACTAATATTTAGAAATACACACCCTACACATACATACACACACATTCATACAAACATACACACACAAATACAACACAAGCATATACATATCTACGCCTACACCTACCTACACGCAACCAATACAAATGCAACATCACACATACACATACACACATACACATACACATACACACAAACACACACACATACATATTTATACACTCACAAGCACAGACATCTTGCGCACACATACACACAGTACACAACATACAAAACACATCATCCCATACACAAATGAGGAACACAAATACACACACATACACATCAATTGGGCAATCGTGACCAATTTTGACCGAAGTCGTTCCCGTAATTTAAAATCAACATGTTGCCAATTCTGAGCTGGCTCAATCTGTATCCGTCATTAGTTTCATCAAATATACATGTGCCATCCCTACATCGCGAATTTAACGAATTTATGAGTCGGACTGGTGATATATGTTCCTTGTCAGAGTGGCGTAGCCATGATATGTAAGGGTTGGGGAATGGTGGGGGAATTTAAGTACGATGTCGAAAACTGAAAATGGTGAAACACGAGTTATACATCGTGCAGGAGTATAGCAAGCAAGACCTTTGGAAAATTTTAGGATTAAAAAAATAATAATTTGAGAGCCTTTTTGTTGTGACGGAGTTTATTTGTGTAAATGTTTATGTGAGTGTCATTATACAATGAATTAATTGGTATATGTTTATATTCCAGTAAGACATACTTTCTCCTCGTACATCTTGTTCAAATTTCCATCACTTTTTCCATCCATATTTCCATTGTTTTTCTCTTCATTTCCCCCTTTCTTCCTTTTCTTCCTCTTCTTCTGTTTCTTTTCCTCCTCCTCCTTCTTCTTCTTCTTCTTCTTCTTCTTCTTCTTCTTATTCTTTTTCTCCTCCTCCTCCTCCTCCTACTTTTCAGTCGGCGACCTCCTCCTCCTCTTGTTTTCTTCGTCTACTCCGATTCCTCATTTTCTTTTCTTCATTTGGCCTCCTCTTTTGGAATCTCTTTTCTCCCTCCCATTTCTGCTTTGTCTTCTTTTCTTCCTCCTTATCCTTCCCCCTGTCCTCCCCTCCTTTCCTCCTCCAACTTTATTAATTTTCATGTGGAGAGGGCTGGAAAGTTAAGCGGATTGTTAAGGGCTATACCTTTAATGAATTACTTGTTAATTCGCACAGAGGGAGAAACTCCAATAAGAGTGCGTGGTTTTAAAATGCCTCCATCACTTCCCAGATTTATTACATCTCTTCCGGGCGTTCTCCTTACCCAAGCAATTATCATTCCATTAGCAGGTCGCAAGATAATACTCAAAGGGACAAGCATGGTATAGGATTATTGCCAGCACTCTAGGGATTTGCCAACCGGCTTTTGTTGACCCAACTAATTCCCTTTTATGCGATACTTCACAACCCGATAAGATCTATCTTGGATAATTTCATTTTCTATTCCCCGCAAGCGACCGAGAAAATTTTTCGCAATTATGAATTACGTGTATTGTTAAATTTACGGTCACTATCATAGAGAATTAAAGAAACAATGTAATCCTTCACTCTGAACATTGAAACGTTATTTCAGCATTTAAGGCCTGAGCGGTGACAACACTTTCTTGATGTTATATCTAACCTGTAATCCAGCAAGATCTTACATTTACGTTGTTAAATTCAGCTGGATAAAATGTTAAAATGCAACATTTAGAAAGTGTTGTCACTCATCGTCCCGTTTAAAGGCAGTGGATCTCATTTGCAAACATCCCTATAGACCAGGAAAAGATAACCCATGCCCTTAGGCTTTTGATGAAGGGCATGTCTGTGAAATTTGGGGATCATTAATTTATTTCCTAGAATTTGAAAAATGCGAAAGAAAAACAATAGCTGTTTAGTGTACGTTCTATAGTAGGAATTTTTTTCTCGCGAGAAAAAAATTCAAATCAGAGTCTAACGGTCACTTTAATTTCATTTAAACTGAGTTTCCGGGTCCTATATTTTGCCAAAGGTTCCCAGATGGCATTTTCTTCTAAATGCCATTGTATTTACACAATGTTAATTTTTAGGCATGCAAAAGAGATCCACTGCCTTTAAACGTCAATTTACCATTTAGGTTTTTAGAATATTCATAGTAATAATACTAATTTTCTCAGTAATTCTTTGTGTTATAGCTTTACAGTGCTCAAAGATTATATCTCAGTGTGAAATTACAGATCAGGAAAACATACACACAAATACTCTTAACTTGAAGTTTAGTGAATACAATTTATCGGGAATGAAAACAGTATTCTGCTCTACGATTTTCCACCACTAAATATAACAATTTTCTGGGAAAAGATGATGACGTTGTGTACGTTTGTTGTATTCATTATTCAATTACATGATCCCCCTCCAATATTCACATGTCCTTTAATGTCATAGCGCCCTTTTCCTTTCCGAGTCCACATCAATGTTTATCTAATAATAATAATAATAATAATAATAATAATAATAATAATAATAATAATAATGATAATAATTATAGTGATGATAATAATAATAATAATAATAATAATAATGATAATAATTATAGTTATGATAATAATAATAATAATAATAATAATAATAATAATAATAATTATGATAATAATTATAGTTATGATAATAATAATAATAATAATAATAATAATAATAATAATAATAATAATAATAATAATAATAATAATAATAACAATAATAAAAGTAATAATAATAATCCTTTAATGCCTACAGCACCCTTTCCTGTCCGAGTCCAAATCATTGTTTATCTAATAATAATAATAATAATAATAATAATAATAATAATAATAATAATAATAATAATAATAATAATAATAACAATAATAATAATAATAATACATGTGACTTTTATTGCCCCAAATCCACTCAGTAGAGTGCTCAAGGGGCACTCCAGAGTCTATTTGCCCCTCCCCCTTGTCCCCTTCACCCCCATGTATACCCTCTCCCACCATGCCGCTAAAATGACACATAGTGACTAACATCCTAGTACAGAGTGCCTCCTGCCTGCATCCGATGATAAATAAAGCTTTCTCCCTGACCGGCTCAGACCCATTTATCGCTAACCCTGTCACCCATTAATCCTGGCATCTAATTTGAAAGCTTGTTTATTGCTCGGTATAGAAAGAGTCATCTTCGGTAGATACGAAGCAATTTTTGCCTCGTCTCGTGGTATTGTGTAGCAGGAATAGAAAGTCAGCTCGCTTAATCTCACGCGTAATTTGTGCGAAGGTTTGGCGACTTAATGAAGCATAACGCCGGGAGGTAGGTCTCGGGTATGCTTACAAAAAACAACAAGAAAATCGGGTCGTGTTGTATTGACTGTATTTATTAGTGGCATATAGCAAATGTTTTGGCGTAAGTGTGCCTGTGTGACAATTACTTTTAATCAAAATGAACGGTGTACGTATGGCTTGTAGATTTTGTTCTTATTTATACGAGCTATCAAATAAACAACGCCCCGAAACATCAGCGCATGAATCAGAAAGCAGGCTTACATCAAGTCCATTCGGATGGCTGGTATGAGTGTCTTTGCTATTTGTATATAGTGTATAGAGAACTCGTGATAATATTAAGGATAATCATACAGGTCTTGTGATATTCCAATGTATTTACATACGACATTCATGGATTTTATATCGTGTCTGTCACAAAAATGCAATTAAAGGCTATTAAAGCTAACAACATTACCATGCATTATGAAGAAAACGCAAACTCAACGCTGTTTTAACCATTTTTATTACCTAAATGTAACAGGTTTAATACTATTTCTGCTCATAAGAAGTGCAACAAATAAAAATTAATAACTACTCGACTGCTACCACCACTACTACCCTACTACTACCACCACCACCAGACTACCACCACTAATTCTACTACTTCTACATCTACTACTGCTTCTAATTTCACTTCTACTAGGGCTATACTACTACTGATACTACCGCAGCTAAAAGACTTCGGCACAATAAACTTAACTGAATAGGATGTTTTAACGATTTGATAATAATGCTGTGTGTGTCTGGTGTATGTATGGATGGATGTGTGTGTGTGTGTGTGTGTGTGTGTGTGTGTGTGTGTGTGTGTGTGTGTGTGTGTGTGTGTGTGTGTGTGTGTGTGTGTGTGTGTGTGTGTGTGTGTGTGTGTGTGTGTGTGTGTGTGTTAGTTTTCGTACCTCTGCTGCCGGAGTCAGTGTTTATTGCCTTCGGTTTTTCAATATATATAACACGGAAGTAATAGGTATCCATTTTACCTGTTCTTGGTTAACCTGGTCTCGATGTGTGCCAACAATTATGATCTTTGGATTTTCAACGTAGACAGGAACGTGGTTTTGAAGGTTGTCTCGTGATACCTCAACAGCATGTGTGAATATTGACATCATCCACGAGTCCAACCGATGGAGGTTTGTAAGGTGGTGATGGCTGGAATCTGTATTCTAATAAAACAAATCAGTTCCACATTGCATCAATCGTACTTGTTCTCTCCGGAGCTTCTCATTAATTACATTTCTTAGTCCATTCTATACCATTTGGCAGTAGACCTTGCCGTGGATGTAAAGAAGCGCTTCTCCTCTCCAGTTGTCTCAATCCGATGAATTTATCTTCTCATAAATATCATTCCATCCATTTTTTTCTTCATATTTTCCTTAAAGTGGAGCAGATAAAAGTGATTTTGAGCCACAATCGTTCAGTTGATGATACAAGTATAAAATTTAGTGTACAAATGTACAGTCAAGGTCACTCTTTCAGAAAAAAAAAGATCCTGGCCACGAAAAAAATCCAAGATGGCTGCCAGGTCACAACATAATTATGAGATATTTGCCAAGATTTTGTTGGATGTGGGTCAAAATTGAGTAAAATTTCAGCTTTGAACCTGGGAGTAGAAGTCTCATGAGGAGCTAAAGGTCACAAAGGTCAAAGGTCATTTGCAGGGGTCAATGACCTTATTGAGTTCAATGTTAGGTTTTTGGAGCAAGTTTCTATCATGTTGCTCCCAATTACACAATTGTGACCAAATTAGGCTGGTAGATGTCTCATGGGGAGCTGAAGGTCGCCAAAGGGTTAAAGGTCACTCTGGGTTCAATGACCTTTTTGAGCACAATGATAAGTTTTTGAGCAAGTTTCTATTATGGGCCATAACTTTGCCCTCATTTGCATAATTGTGACCAAATTTGAATGATGTCTCATAGGGACCTGAATGTCATTGAAAGGGCAAAGGTCACTAGCAAGGGTCAAAGACTTTTTTGAGCCCAATGGTATGTTTTTTATAGCAATTTTCTATTATGTCTCGTAACTTTGCCCCCTTTCGCCCAATTGTGACCAAACATGGGTGGTAGATGTCTCTTACGACACTGAAGGTCACCAATAGGTCAAAGGTCACTGGCAGGGGTCAAAAGCGTTTTGAGTTTAGTGCTACATTTATGAGCAAGTTTGTATGTATGCGAAACTGGGCGAGACACATTTTGGCGATCACCTTGTTCCTTGTTTACCATAGTGACAACGTAGCTGCCAAAAGCTACTTTTCTATGTGCCTCTATCTAAAAAATATTTTGTCTGGTCTCGTGTTGTTTTCAGAAGATTAATTTCTGTATTTCTGGGTCGATTTATTTGGTCGGAAGTTTAATTCACGTGTCAAGATAACAAAAAAATGGACTTTTCAGTAAAAAAAAAATGGTCCAAGCCAGTAGAGATTAAATTTGCGTAAGTCAGACAATTTATTAACGTTGTCAATGTTATAACGTAAAATGGGTGAACAGCACCCATTAGTTTACAGGAAGATAGGAAGCCCAGAAGGTAAGAATTAAAATTAGGGGTTTGACAAATACGGGTAGTTCTATTGTTATGGGCGGGTTCAGGAAGCCTAGACTTTTCAAAATGGTTGAAAACAATGATGTAGAAGATGCAGATGTGTGAAGAATGGACTACGCTACACTCCGATCTGCAGCTGCTCCTGTGATTAAATTTGTCAGGCACCCAAAGTGGATGTTGATCAACAGATGGTAAAAGGGGTAGTTAAGCATTCAATTCGAACAGTGAGGTTAAGATTAGAATGATGTTTTAGTTATTACTTTTGAGTTGGAATATAAAATTTGGATAATAGGATTTTTTTACGTTAGCTGCGTTGCTAAGGAATTAGGATGCAGGGTGAATAGTGGATCTCCACGGGTGAAACACTCATTATAGTTCTTATACTAGAGGCTTTTTTTGAAAGTGTGATACCTGTTGAAGTTTTTATTCAAAAGCAGAAAACAAATTACCTTAATTTTGACATTGATTTTCCGAGTTCAGGAAACGTAGAGAGGATGTCCCAGGTTTTAAAACAAACTGAGGAGGGGTTTTAATACGTTAATTGCATCAGTGTTAAATCCTGATTTTTATTTCATGTAGCGGACCAATTAACTTTTATGTTCAAGGTTGAATAATGTAGACACATGGGTGGCGGGGGTGAAATTATTGTTTTAAATATATTTCTGAATCACCTAGACTCCTGGGGCCCGTTGCATAAAACTTTAACCGGAGAAAAACTCTGGTTATTTTAACCGGAGATTTTTTCCTACGGGAAAATGTAATGGTAAAATCACGCTAACCGGAGTTTTCATATTTAACCAGAGAAATTTCACCGGTTAAAGTTTTATGCAACAGGCCCCAGGAGTATACATTTTATTCAGCTCTATGATATGTCATTTGGAGAGTAAGAGACAATTAAGAGATTATTTTGAGGGAAATACTGTTAACTTGTTCATTTTTTAGTTTTTACTTTTGTTGAATAAAGGGCTAACACAAAATAATGCCTGTGTTTTCATATCCTTTTCTGAATCATAGTGGCCAAAAACACAGAATTGGTTGGATCAATCAAACATCTCGACATATCGACGATATGTGTAGTTTTCATGACATCGGTATTTGGCGGCAATCTTGGAAAAAAGCAGCCAAATCCGATTTTTTCTTTAAATTATATTCCCTGTCGGCAAAGTGAAATGTCTAAAGATCTTGAAATTGGGTTCAGAAAAATCATTGAACCTTGCCTCTGACCTTTGACCTTTTGGTGACCTCCAGCTTCCTATGAGACATCTACGACTCAAGTTCAAAGTTGAAATTTTACTCAATTTTGACACTTTCAACCAAAAAACCTCGCAATTATCTCACAATGATGTCATCTGGCAGCCATCTTAGAAAATGGCCGACATCTTGGAATTCTTCGTGGCCAGGATCTTTTTCTGAAACAGCAATCTTAACTCTATATTTGTGCCAAATTTCATGCTTGTATCATCAATTAAACGATTCTTTGGGTTATCTGCTCCACTATCAGTTTTGATACATTGAATATCAGACCTAAGAAAATAAAAATTTCTCATTAGCACATTTTGTTTTAAGCTGGACTGTGATTTTGTACTACTGTATAGAATCACAATCAGCTCGACAATTGAGCCGTTAGTTAAAATTTGTTTACTTGTTAACGTCTTCAGTGCATTTTATCTAAATGTTGATTATTCATGATGCCTTTGTTAATCTGACGACAACGATCAAACTAGTTGGTGTATTTCGATTTTTTAAAGATAAAAACGCCAAGTTTCTTTCTGCCCACTACAAATCATCCCTAGTTCACAAAAAAGTAATTGTATTGGATTGAGTACTTTATTTTGTACCTCTTCTGTAGACAGCTCCTGGTCCAAATCCACGGAAAGTTTGAAGACTAGTAGATACACTGCTCTCCAAGACAAAAACATCTAATCGAAATGCAACAACAAAGATAAATAACGACCAAAAACAATAACGATAAAAATATAAATAACAATGGAAATATTTTTTCGCCGAAGATGATAATGATACAGTAGAAATGTGCTAATATTAGTAGAAGTATTATTCCTACTATTATCACTACTATTATTACCATCTTCCTTCAAAATTTCTGACACGTGTACACCATAAAGGAAATCGTGAAACAAATTGCCCATTACCAGTATGCAAATCTAATGGTTTCGTTTAACATTATTGTTGAAATGAGTGTATGGAAATATGGAATGATACACATTTGTATTCATTCCAATTAAATAGTAATACCAAAATTTTATTTACCGGATGCGTAATTTGATAAATTGCCTGTCCTCCGAAGTCCCACAGGGTATATGTCATCTCGTGATCAGTTTCATCCGTCGTCTCCTCCTCTCTCGACCACAGATGTGATACATTAGCCAACATTCGTTGAGCATTGATTCCTAAGCCACGAATCCGGCGTATATAGCCTGCTGATAGGTTTACCATACACAGATAATATATAAATATGTACGGCCACGAGAGGCTCTATTTAAAACTATGAGCTCGAGGTGATTGCAATAGTACTGTTTTGCTGAGGGGCGCAGCCCCGAAGTAAAATAGTACTACTGCAGTCACCGAGGGACCATAGTTATAAGCTAGAGCCTCGAATAAAGACCGTACATATTTGTTTTATAAACTTCCTTCATATATTCATTGTTTATTGATTGGTTAAAAGAGTTCAATAAATGAATGCATTTGAAACTTTAACGTTGAAGCCTAAGTTTAGTTTTGGGCATTTTTTGTTATTTGAAAGCTTTATGCCCCAAAGTCATAACCCTGCAGTAATAGATTCTGAATGTCTTTAGTTTTTTTAATTAGTTAATGAAAAATCTCGAGGGGACCCCCGAGATTTTTGGCTATATTTTACATCCAAAGGGTGAAAAAGGCTTTAAGGTTACATGTGTTATAACTCATCTGTAAAGCCTTTTTCACCCTTTGGATGCTATAATATAAAATATAGTCGAAAATCTCGGGGGTCCCCCTGAGATTTTTCATTAACTAATTAAAAAAAACTAAAGACATTCAGAATCTATTATGCAGGGTTATGACTTTGGGGCACAAAGCTTTCAAATATCAAAAAATTCCCAAAACTAAACTTGGGCTTTAACGTTAACTCGGCGTTAATAACGTTAGACCTAACTAACGTTATAGGTCCCAACTCGAGTGAAATGTCACTATTTGCAATTTACTACATTAAGTGGCTAACGTTGCTTACCGTACAGAACAGCGCTTGTCCTGTGTGCGACATGTTTTACCCAAGCCTGACATTGAAAAAAAAAAACGCTGCAAAAAACAAAATTGTAGGGTGTGTATCAACTGAGGGTCAAACACGCATTCAATACACACCGCTGTGACATGCGCGGTATCCAAAGTATCACTCTCAAAGCGACTTGGAGATTGGTGTGTTCTTTAGCAATATGTGCACCAACAGTTCCGAAATTTCGTGGGAATAATGTAGCGTCGAGTGTATGTGTTGCTAACCCGTAGTTCATAC
This sequence comes from Eucidaris tribuloides, assembly GCA_001188425.1. Lineage (NCBI taxonomy): Eukaryota > Metazoa > Echinodermata > Echinoidea > Cidaroida > Cidaridae > Eucidaris > Eucidaris tribuloides. The sequence goes on along the minus strand of JZLH01S0021295.1, from coordinate 28,536 downwards.
TCGGTCAATTTGTAATTGCTTGTTAACATCTGCCGATGATGGTAAGTTAGACGTCCGGTTCGTCAAGCTAGATCGCTGACACAAAATTAGCCAGATTACAGGTCAATAACTATACTGTGCAATCGTTCATGTGTACGAGCATGGCAGCTGTAGCCTGTGTGCAGGGAGCGGCAAGACGAATATATAAAAGTTTATTTTGAAAAAAAAACTAGGACATAATGAAATGATTGAAATGCATAATATCAAAAGGGAAATACATACCTTTCTGACAGCGTTACATTTACAGCACTATTGTTTAATTTCATAATAAACTTTTTTTTCATTTTTCCGAGTTTTTCGCGGATTCGTTGCTCACTGAATTATCGCTGCTGGTATTACGTCAGTTTGAGCTCCCCTCTGATTGGCTAAAAGCTGACAGATCGAACAAAGCGTGGAGCAAATCAGAGCGGCTCCGATATTGCGACAGAAGTACTATTCACGGCTTCGAAGTACTATTTACGGCTTTGAAGTACTATTTACGGATCCGTACATAGTACTTTCTCACAGACTCGCACGGTAGTGTGTCAATTTTTCATCATGTGACATATTTTTAACCAATCAATGAACAAGAATATATTGAATGCAGATAATAACGAATACGAACTATTTCCTTGATGCATGAGGTAAATGATTCGGTACAACACTATAAACACATGCGCGAGATACGTTCGAATAAAAGTCTAAAATCGAATAACATATATTTTGTAACACGGAAGCACACTCAAACTGTTTGGCCCTAAAACCAATACAGAATAATTACATTATTTTTTTCCTAACAGATTGGCAAGAAGACACACCAATTTCCGTCTTGTTAAAAGTCCTTCTTACGTTTTAAAATTCGTGTGCACAGTTTTCTTTTGACAAGGCAAAATGATCTAATGTACGCCATTTTTACTGATAATTTTGTTGAAATGCAGTAAGTCTTTATCCCACTGGGAGACTTAGTACGAGCTAGTACGTGTTAGGGTCTATGGGAAATGAGTGTTATAGTGAAATTAAATCGTCTCTAACGGGTTGATTGGCCCTCTGAAACCTTGGTGTTTTGAGGTTTGTGGAAAAGGGATCAAATTTTATCCCACGTCAGTTGTTGTGCCAGTATATCATCCTACCGATGTAACTTTCATGTGATATTGTAAAATAAAATTGTTCTTCCATTAGATGTTCCTGAGACTTTATGGTGTAGGTCGTCATAATTATTAAAATGTATTTAAAGGACACATACGGCTTATAAAAAACATTGACTAATTTGTCACCATACGTGATATCGGTATCGAAAAAAAGATGATTCTTGCCCTAGTATTTGTAACAACTATATCACAGAGTTTACAAAAATATCACATTATCATCACTTGGGGGAATGTTTTCAACATTCTCTTAAACTGATTAAAGGAATTATCAGACTTATAAAGGTTGGTAAGTTTGTTCCATTCCTTGGCAGCAGTCACAGTAAATGAAAGATCACCTGCTCTGGTACGAGTTTGGGGAATTAAAAAACAAAATGGATTTGTACCAGGCCTGAGATTCTGTCTCAGTGGACAATGCAGTATAAAACAATCCTTGATATATGTTGGTACAGTACTTGCGTACATTATTTGTTTCACAGGAGAAATCTTACAAAAAATCGATAACGCAGTATTAAATATATACGAATAAAGAGGGCTTACCCAGTGTTTCTTCACTCCGTGATGCCTACAAAGAGATATTTTGGGCAAGAAAATGAACAAAAGTAAGGTAACAAGTAGTATTTCTCGAGTGTGTAGTTTCTACTTCCCACGTATCTACATGGACCCTAAAATGATAAAATAGATGGGACAGTATGACTTAAAGGCATAATTTAGCGCTGTTTACAGTTTAAACACTCTGAGCTACATAATTCCCAATGCTATACATGTTTCTGATAAGTTAAAAAAATGAAGTCCTAAAAAAAAATGTACTTAAAACTATCATTTAGTGCTTTGCTCTTCTACCCATAGACGACAACGTCAGTTTTAAGCATACATTGAAAGCTAAAGTCACATGCGATGTTCATCCATGCATACCTATATTCTAGGATTTTTTGTCCATTCTAACACTACTTTGTAGCTCAGATACCAAAATTTGACAATTGTTTTTAAATTGAAACTCCACGATGTTAAAAATCGTCTTTAAGAGAGGTGACGGAAGAATCATGTAAGATTGACAAGTCGTGTTGCATGTTTGTGAGCCAAACATGCGAAGTTGGATTTGAGTATAATTCGACGGAAAGTTCTTAAAAGGTGCTTATAATTTGCACGATAGGAATATTTAAGTAAACCCATGTTAATCTTCCCCACTGGGTGATTTCAGAAGTGGTGTTGGTGTTGGTGTTGGTGTTGAGTGTTCCTAACACCACCTAATCCGAGCACCGAAATCACGAGCTCGGTTTAGCGGGCGCGTAATCCTTGGTGTTAGGCCGACTGGTGACGTCACGCGTTCCATCAATGATCGAAACAGTCTCGGCGAACATCAAATGTTCAAATTTTGAGTGAATTTTTGATTAAGTTCATATTAAAACATTGATTAAGAGATCGCCTTTACAGCTATAAATGTGTATTTGGTCATATTCTATGTTATTTAGTATCACTTGTGAGGAACTGTAACTTGGTTTTCTCAGAAACGAGATTTTACGTTATACTCGCGCGAGTCTCGCGAGGGAAATTGCCGCAGTAACACAGGGTGTAGACAGCGCACGTTGTACGGGAGAGTTACGGGCGCAGAGTGGAAGACGCGCCGCTAACACGGGCTAAGTTAGCGCGGGTTTATCGTAAGAACAAAAACGTTTTATCCGAAAACACGCTTTTGTAACGTATGAAAATCAACAAAACTTTTGATGTGATTCAATATTGTATAATATTCTTACGGACTCACGGAAATTCCGCCCTGTCTTTTAGTCTTTGTATTTTACTAGCGTAAATACAAACACCCGGGACAAACATACACCTTGACCGGTCAGTGCCCCGTAGCATAATGAGTAAAAACTTGTGTGAGAGCATGGTCCGGGGCATGGTACAGCAAACTTGCGTATCTAGCTATATGGGTCTGGACCTCATCATGGGCAATTTTCTGAGAATTTTTTCCGTTTTTCCGTGTTTTTTTAAATTAAATTTTATATTAATATATTAATAATTAATTACCATTTGTGGTTTTTTTTTTCATTATTAGTAGTAGGCCTAGTATTTTGTCATTCGAAATATTTTTTTTTATCAATTTTTATTTAGTTATAACAACCCGAATGATATAATGATAAAAATAAACAATAGTAATAATAATTATAATTATAGTAATAATCATTATTATAGTGATAGTAAGTATAAGCATAACAATAATTATAATTATAATAATCATAATTGTAACAATTATAATCATGATAATTTTAATTATTTTATAATCATTAGTTTAATTATAATTATGATAGTTATTATTATAGTTATAATAATAGCAATTAGTAGTACCTGTAGTAATACAATGGAGTATAAAGCGAGCTATTTTTAGCATTCCCGATAAAGGAGTAAGTGGGCAACTCGCTGATGAAAATATCGACAACATTAACTATTACATGTACTGGGCCATTCTTTGAAGTGAAACAAATGCGTCACACACGTGACAGAACTTATTTGACCTCTGTATGCCATGTAATCCAAAGCGCCTTGCGAGCTCATTGTTTGAAATGTAAATAATATCTTATATATGTCATAGTGTATCAAGTTGAAAAGTTATTTTAATTTATGGTAACATACTTATTTAGTCGTCAGAGGAGGTCAAATAAGTTTTGTCACGTGTTTCTATATTTTTTCACTTTTCAAAGAATGGCCTACTACTAGGTTTATACTGCAACTTATCTTATATTGTTTTTATGTGAATACATTTTAATTACTATTTAGCATATTAATAAAAACTATCATCCTTTTGTCTTTCTAATCTCTAAAATAATATTAGTGAAAATATTCACTCTTTGAGGAGCTGAATTTCCTATTATATTATGAGTAAATTTAGAGTGAATTTGGAGTGAAAAGGTTCTTTTCACTCGTTTTGAATTATGCTGCATGTGACGTATCTCGATAATCCTCCTCAAAGACGTGAATATTTTGCTCTAGTAATTTTTCAGAGAGTATTATATAGGACATAATTATGATTATCATACTTCTATGATCGATGCATAATAATACAAACAATATCACAATCATATAATAGCAGTAATAATTATAATCTAGAATAAAATAAAATATAATCATAAGTGATGTACATTATTTGTATCTTAATTCTGTCCTTATTTGCATTCAAACTGCGGCAAACATATGTTTCATCTGCCATGACATGTAGATATAAATTTTTGAAAGAAACAGGAAAAACGATCAACCCCCCTCCTCCCCGAAAAAAAAATACCACAAGAATGCCGTGAGCCCTCCATGCGCACAATTCTCAACACTAACACCAACTTTGAAATGACATTTTTACTAAACCCTTATGGTTTAGTGTAGTGAATAGACCAATACATCATTTTTGCTTAACACAAGGGTGGTATTCGGTTACGCAGTACGATTTTCAACACCTCATCTGTCCATAACACCGCTGTAAACACAACACCACCTAACACCCCCTAACACCATCTAACACCATCTGATTTCAGAAGTGGTGTTGGTGTCGAGTGTTAACACTCGACACCAACACCACTTCTGAAATCACCCATTGTTTGATTTCTCTCTCATGGGCCTTCTTCGGGATAGCATCATGAGTTTGCACGATTTTGATATTTATTGGATGGTGACGTTTCCTACGTTGTGTATGTAAACCACTTCAAATTATAACATATGACGTTTGCCCTCTACTATCATATTGCAATTTGTGTTCCTTGTGTAAATCATTTACTCGTTACAAAAACCAACAAACCACTGATAAAGTCGTGGGTGTTTATCGTTGATATGATTTTGAGCAATTGCTTTGAACGTGTGTAACGCCCCCTATACTGAAAACGCATTTTCGATTATAGACGAATCCGGCAAGAATGTTCTCCGCATGAGGGCAGCAGGCAAGTCGCCATTACTGCCATGGCCCCATCAACTGTAGGCCACCGCAGTCAACATCTTTTCCACACGAGTGAGCGAAATTTTCTGTCCATGCCACTGCAAATTACGTAAAATCAGTCATGTCTTCACAAAACTTTCGTACGGCTTTTGAAAGTTTTTACAGTGTTTTCCTCAAATTGAAACCATATTTGCTATTATCCTAATTCGTCTGTATTTTGTTTTTGCATTCTCACGAATCACCGCATCGCGCAAATAGGCTGCATATCTAATACACGTAGTGCGCAGCGTGCAACTCGTTTTTGCGAGACCACGGTAGCATTCCTTGACACATATCATTTTGCAACTTTGCATAAAACCTCGTGGAATTTCATTGTTGATGTATATGAAGAGCTTAGTTCCAAAAGGCGCTAAATCCATTTTCACAAAAAATGAGTTATTAACATCAACACATTTGATACCTACTTATCTTGTTTCAGTCCAAAATTGAAAGTCAAATTCTACGAGCAAGTACGAAATATCTGGGGTTAGGCCTATTAGTTTTATTTTCCATAGACGCGTGCACAAACTCAGGCAAAGAATTGCTATTTTTCTCCGAAGTTACTAAAGTGGATTTAGCGCCTTTTGGAAGTAAGCACTTCAGTAGACTTTCATCCCATATGTAGACCTAGCCTACACGTACATGTACCGTACCGTGATACTAAGTTTGTTGATTTATAATGCGTAGGCTTTCATCCCATATATGTAGACCTAGCCTACATACACCACGTACGGTACCGTGAATTAATACTCAGTCTCTCGGTGAGCGTAGCTATAGCACCGGTGTACATTCTTCGCGTTTTAAGTGCTGAATTCATTGAAACTAGGCTCCCAAAATTAATAAAAAGGGTAAATTTACATACCGTGATCACTATTTTGTGGTCACTGACGTACGTCATCTTATATTAGTTTCTGGAATTAGTATTGATATACAAACTTGACACACAGTGCACGTATTGGTATTAGTTGATTACCCCGCGGGACATGGCAGTAATGGTGTCGCCGAAAGAGGGCCAAATACACAAATGGGCCGTCGGATTCGTCTATACTCACAGAAGTACTCACATACACGTAAACTCAAACAATTACTTACCCCAGCTTGTTTGCTAGTGCGCATCTTGTTAACAACTTCAGCTGTTCACGTGCAGTGACAAAAACAGTAAATATTACCAAATACTACCAACGGAATAAAATGGGACTCGCTTTCAAATATATTTACCCTCCCGACTCAAAAGAATTGCAACATACACTATAACGCATGCATTTTCAGTTGAAGAGGTGTTTCTATAATGACGTCCTAATGAAGTTTATAATTGAAAAAAACAAAACGAATTTTTCAGAAGAAATCAATGAACAATTTTTTTCTTCCTTCTCCAAGGCGGAGAGATTATCAAATGCAGGCGCACCAACGGCAGAGGGGTTAGAGTATAAAATTAAACCTTTTTCGCCTCCCTAGAGGGGTGTGGTGTTTATTCACACTAGCATCATAATTCGGTTTCATATTTTCTGTAAAACAATTTTGATGGCTTGGAAAGACTTCCAACAAACAAAAAAATGCCAGTGTGTTCCTATGACACGGTCTCGGAAAGAAGACACCACGCCGCAAAGACAAAAGCGCCTCCTATCTTCATAAGATAGTGATAAGGAGGATACGCCCCATATTTTAGAAAAAGACCTCAAGTTGTAATTTCTTATTCTTTCTCAACTCTAAAGGTGGTTTATTATGAGAAACATCCTAAAATTTGTTGTAATGCGACTTTATAGTACATTGGATATAATAATGTGGAGAGAAGACCTTCATCTTTATATTAGTAGGGAGTCGACAAAAATGTTAAATTTTATGTTCCAGCCCCTCTGCCGTCGGTGCGCCTGCATTCGATAATCTCTCCGCCTTGGAGAAGGAAAGAAAAAGGTTGTCCATTGATAATTTTTCAAATGATTTGTTACTTTCCAATTATAAACTTTATTAGGACGTCATTATAGAAAGAGCCCTTCAACTCAAAATGCATGCATTATAGTGTATGTTACAATACTTTTGAGTAGGGAGGGTATTTCATACATTTTGTTTCATGAGACATCAATAACATTAAACAGATAAAAAGGTATTAAATTATGAAGTCAAAATGGAATTTGTAAGCCTCTAGCTCTGAGGAGTATTATTCGCATCCATGTACTAATCGGCAAGAAAGAGAAACACATAATCTTACGGACCTTTAGGTTATGGGTAATGCGCAATATATTACCATCATTTTTTCCAAGGCCATCTCATAATGTAAGATTAATTCAAAGTCATGAAAATGTAGTGTTTCAATATTGTGTACTGCGTGATTGTTTGTGAACGTGCATTTGTATTAAATTTACAGCCTGTAATAATTTTTTATTTGTAATTCTTTTTCATTGCTTGAGCAATGCTTTGCTCGTAGAGATCTATTTTTTTGTGACTGAGTACAGACAATAAATTTATTGGATCTAGACCCTTTAATCTTGTTTCAATTCTGTATCCAGTAAAGAAGTGCTCTACAGTTCGTTTTCTAAACCTTGTGGAATGGGTATCGAATTTGATTATCCAAAAAATGAACATAATTATTCAAGGACCCTTTATTTAAAGGGAGAAGGCACCGGCAACTAACAGGCATAAGTTAAGAAATAAAGAGGCATTGAGAGTATTGTGAGAATTATGGTATATGGTGATAAATACAGCCTAAATAAGGGCTATTGTGTGACACTCACACTCTAAGGCAAGCCCTGTAAATAAGTTAATTTGTTGTTTTATTTTATGTCTTTGGGCAAGCCTACTGTCTTAGATAACGTGCAGGAAACAGTCATAGGGGGAGGAGCTTATCTGATTCAAACAGTGATATATTACTGTCGGCGTGACTAACACAGGTCGGTGGCATGCATCGGTCATGCTTGGTCAGTTTCAGCAATGTGTACGTGCGATCTGATTGGTTGGCAGACATCAAATTGTTCTAACTTATGCCTGTTGTTGCCGGTGCCTTCTCCCTTTAAGGAAGTGTATATATACCCCGCCGCTGGTTAAGCCAATGTAAACACAACAAAAAAGTAACTACCCCCTTTTTCAACTTACCAATACTTTCCAACAAAACAAGTTTGTGCAAAATAATTTGGCAAGAGTGTACCTACACTCATTGACTAACTTCTGTGTGAAAATGTGATTGATCCGTCAGGTCATGCATGAGTGAGCATGCATTAAAGGTGAAAATGCCACTTTTCAAAAGTCACAGGAGTCATCTCTTATGCCAAAATAATTGTAAATAATGACATTTTTTGCTTTGTTTGTAATGTGTGCTCCCTCAACCATGACATGGTTACAACCTCTTATGTTCGTACAACATGTAAAGATACATTTTGCTGAAAAATATCGGATTTCAATTTTTGCAATTAACTTAATGGATTTTACAATTTCAAAATTGAAAAAGGGTGGAAATTTTTAATTGAGCTCACCGAAGCGTAAACTATTTCAAAAGTGCCAAAGGAGGTATAAGGGGGTCAAACGATAGATGATTAACATAAATAGCGATTAATCATTCACCAGCAGCGGAATTTGTCAAAATCCTGCATCAAAAATCCTCCAAAATGACCCTTGTGACTTTTGAAATGTGACATTTTTGCCTTCAATATGTGATCACTCATGCATGACTTGACGAATCAACCACATTTTCACACAAAATTTAGTCAATTAGTGTAGAAACACCCTTGCCATTTTTTTTTTTGCTCACAACCGTGCTTTTATAAAGTTATAGTATTTTGAAAAAGGGGGTAGTTACTTTTTTGTTGTGTTTATATATAATGGTCTACAACAAAACAGTCATAAATGACTGTTTACAATTTAAAGATACATGTCGATAGTGTGTAATTTTGTCGTTTGTGTCTCCTTCATCCAGTTTCCAGTTTTAATCCATGCTGTGGAACATAGTACGGGGGGGGGGGCATTCTCTACACGGCCTGCTACGCACCAGCATCCAGAAAAAGCATCGAAGTGTCCCTTTTCAGCCCTCGGGCGTCCTCGACGTCTTTTGGGAAAAGGGTTGCCTATTTACCGGCAATTGCTTTTTAGGGTAACGTTTTCTCACATGTCACGCCATTCAGAGTTATTAATTTGGTTATTTTATTATACCATTTAGGGGTGAAAATTTGAGTACATCTCATAACATGTACCCTAGTCAAAATAAACGATTGTTTATAAGGAAAATTATTAAGTGTTTTAATTGCGCCTCTTCTTGTTGTGTATTGTACAATTTCATGTTTTAGATGAAAGTTGACACTTGGGTAGCGTATCAAATAAGTTGATTTTTACGGTTTACGCCACTTAGGGTATCAAATTAGCGAACTTCCCTGTTCATGCCACTTACGGTATCATAATAAGTGGATTTCCCTTTTCACGCCAGTTAGGGTATAGCTTTCTTCACGTGTTACGCCATTTAGGGTTGTAATTTGGTTATGTAGTTTACGCCATTTAGGATGCATTTCTCAGGTTGTTGGACACGGGTGGGTAGCAGGCCATGTGAAGAGTCCCCCCACCCCAGCATAGGATTTTTTTAAAGTTATAGTGATATTGCGATTTCAGCTTTATATCAATTTAATTTTCTTTTCGTTACGCTATATAGAAAAAACATTTTTGGTGTGCGTTGGTGTGCTAAGTGCATGATGCTACTGGATATTCATTTTTTGTTCGTTTTCATGCGTGTTGTTATATGCAAGTCATGTTTGAGCCCGCACACTGTTGAACCGGAAGTCATCATATTTTCGGCTTGTTCGATCGGCTATCTGTTACTCGTTCTCATTACCCCGATAACTTTTCCAATTGAAACCAATTGGCAATTCTAGTTGAAATCAATTTAACCAATTGAAGCTTGTTTTGTAAAAGCCTGTGTAAATCAACTCATAGTCAGAAGTGTAAACAGCTTTCAGTTTTTCGATGGGGTTCATGTGGTGTAGCTTTCATTTTCCATTTAAATACGTTGGAAAATAAATGTGTGACTGTGTAATAAAGTAATGATAGTATTTCAAAGCTATTTTAAATGCAAATTATTCAAATTCCTATGATAGACTAGCAGCCATAGTAATAACATCAGGCAAAGGTGTTCACTTGAGAAAATCTAGAAGATATTTCGAGGAGTTCTGAAAATGTAGGTATCGTGTTACAAGTTGTCTGAAATGTAATTGATTTGACTTTAATTGTCAATATTAGATGTCAGTGGTTGTTTCATAAACACTACGTCAGAATGACAAACAGCGAGACAGGAATGGGGAGGGGGTGTGACTTGAGAAAATAAAGAAAGATGGATATGAATGTTGTTTCAGAATAAAATTACATACCATGCACAAATTTTTGAGCTTGGGTGTTATTGACCAGTTTCCATGACCTCGCCTCTCGGATATGAACAGTGTTATGTCCAAAACCTACTGTGCTTTTCTCGTTGGCATCAAAACTACGAAAGAAAAAAAAATGCTCTGCGTTATAAGAGGAAGCGATGGGTTCCTTGTTTTTTTCTTTTCACAGAATGATTCAAGATGATTTTAAAATTTCAGGCACGAACGTACGCCTCCGTCGTGATGTGATCCCATGTGACAAGGCCCGATCTAATGTAGCCGACGATACCCACCCACTGCTTGACCAATACAACATGTTGAGGTGCAGGAAGAGACTGCAATCCATCAGAACAAGACCATCCCGTTACCTAAACTTATTTGTACCATACTCTATCCGCCTATTGAATGATTTGTAAAATTTATATCGTTATTTCATAGTACCATAAAGACATAGAACCATCCGTATTATCTAATTGATCTAGATTCAATAACCTTTCCCACTCCCACCCTTGCTAATCATGTGTATTAATTAACTAGCTACATCACAGTTTAATTACCTATACATTTAAAAAAAAAACTCGTATGAATAGTGCAAAAGAGATGAACATTTGAAACGATAGTATACAAATATATACAGCCATTAGAGGGTCTGGTTAAAACTATGGGCCTGAGGTGACTGCAATAGTACTATTTTGCTGAGGGGCTGCGCCCTCAGCAAAATAGTACTATTGCAGTCACCGAGGAACCATAGTTTTAAACCAGACCCTCTAATGGCAGAATATATTTGTTTTATATACTGCATTCATATATTTTTGTTTATTGATTGGTTAAAAGTATGATTAGATCTACATGATAACACATAAAATTATTTAATAAAAGAATATAATATAATAATTCGCTAGCACAGGCCACAGCAAAACGCTGCATGAATGCACGCACGCAATAAGGTCAAATCGCGTCGCGAGCTGTCGAGCTAGCTAGTCGGTCGCGGGTGGGGCAAATAGTATAGCGCCCTCATCGTTGACAGGTTTAATGTACTATCGGACTCGATAATGTACTATGGGACTCGATAAGAGTCATGAGAGTCCGATAGTACTTTATTATGTACTCTCCGCTCCTAGACTGACAGAATAGTGTGTTTATTTTTAATCACGTGACATACTTTTAACCAATCAATGAACAAGAATATATGAATGTGGTATATAATAATGAATATAATAGTGAATATGATGTTATAGTAATTAATAATAGTACAAGTAGTAGCAGTAGTAGTAGTAGTAGTAATAATAATAATAATAATAATAATAATAATAATAATAATAATAATAATAATAATAATAATGTTTATGTTTGTCTACATGTCTCATTGAATGTTGTTTGTGTAATGTAATATGTTATGTATCGTATATTCTGTGAAAAAACAACAACATGTAAACAAAACAAATATCCTAGTATGGACAATAAATGATCGAATCTGAGAACTAATTAGACGTAGTAAATGACCCTTGACCTGAAGATGTGTACTAAAATTCGGTATCTTAGTCAGCCTAGTGACGAGATTATGGACTAAATTTAATTTCATTGATGATGTCATATAATCACGAGTAAGTGGCCGTGCAAGCGTCTTAGGGCCGAGGAACAGTGCTTCACGTAAGTCTATTTTCATATGAGTTTAAGGCAATCCGGGTGTTTTGTGTCTGTGTCCAAACTTGAAAAAAGAAATAATTCTACACACACGGGTGGTAGTAATGAGCTCTTTCACCAAACTGTGTTGTTTCTGGGCTATTTTGTAGTTCAATTGACAGATTTCACAACATTTATGTTAACATAAAATATATTTGACGTCATCCTGTTTATTTTTTTTAAATATACTTTTTTGCCATAGCGCTGATGTGTAATAATACATTTTTTATGATTAAATTTGTGGATTAAGTATTTTCCTCCTTTTCCAAACTCCCTTTTCTTTATTCATGTTATTTCGAATAGAAAACCGTATAAGATATGAATTTGTTTTTCAATAAAATTTCCGAAATATAATTATGAATAGTGATTTCGGAACCTGTGGCATTAGCTAAATCATGCATTGAAAATGGATCTAGTTTGTGTATTTATGAACAAATCTGATAGCTGAGTCACCTGAGCAGGTGAATGAAACACTTATCAACCAACATAACCTTGAAATGGTAGACAGTTTGTGCACAAGAGGGCTGGCGTCTACTAGAGCGCTGACAAGATAGGAAGGATGCGAAAGCAAATAATGCAATTTCGGCATGCTTTCCGCGTCAGACTCGATAAAGGGTGTGAACAAAATCATCGTTTCCTGGGACACTACAACAAATTTCTGCGTATTAACTGCAGACATATCTGGGAGTGTCGTAGGAGTCAATTGGAAGTAGCAAAATGCTCTGGAACCGGTTGATTCTTCCGTGTCTTGACCGCAAGTGTTCTAAAGACCACCGCACACTACATGATCCGATTCCGACCCGATTTCGATTCGACTAGTTGTAAGTCAGTAGTCGAGTCGGAATGTATGCGGTGCTTCCGATCCAACTTGCGATTGCCCCGCCGCGACTCACTGCGGGAATACCTTTTGCGCATATATTGCTTGATTATATTGATATTTATATTAGTTCAGTGAAATAATCTTCCTACCTAGTGTATCATTGAATTTATGTAGCTATTAGTCATTTGCTAACAATATACCTAAAGTGATGAAATCCCCTAAACATAAAATGGATTTTCTTATGATTTTTCAATTTTTCAAGTACATCGTTCTCCGGGAAACCCCTCAAAAATGATTCCAGCATGATGCTTGTCGTTTTAGTTACTTATTTTCATAAGTATTACCATTAGTGTTACTACTAGTAGTTAGCTATAGTTTTAAACGAGAGAATGCTAAAGAAGATGGTTGTTATATTTTCGAGATTTATTTGTATAGCCGACCTTAAATAAGTTGCTTCAGAAATAATGACACAAAAGTGGACAGACAATAATACTTATATCCTCGACAGATGAAAAAAAAAAGGTTTTTATTTTTTATTTCAAATAGGCTTAAGCATTCTGAAAAAGTATAAGAATTCATTTAAAAAGCAAAGGAATAGGGATCTACCAGAAATAAAAATCATATTCATTTTAATTTAAACAATCATGATGATGATGATGATCTTAATAATGAAGATAATAAAAATAAAAAATAACAGAAATAAGGGTAGTAATACTAATAACTTATAATAATTATTATTATTGTTATTATTATTATTATTATTATTATTATTATTATTATTATTAGTATTATTATTATCATTAGTTCATTATTAGGATAACTATTATTATTATTTAATATTACTGAGTTTAGTATGATGATCATTTCTCTTTATCATTTATTTATTTATGTATTTATTGTAGCATTTGTTTTATCACTTGTATTGGTGCATAATAGAAAATGACATTATGTTCGAAATGTACTTTATTTTCAGGAAATGAAAAAGAAAGACCTGGCATATGGAAATGGGACCATCGTAATTATGAACAGTATTTACAACCCATATTGTAGGCCTACTTTACATTTACAGGTCCAGGCTAAACTCCTGGTTCGTAAAACAAAAGAAAAAAATAACACTGATTGGCCCGTGATTGGTAAGATCCTAATGCTATTGCTACTTCACCTTCTTTGTTGAACTCAAATAATCTACTTGTTAAGAAAATAGAAAAATAACAGTACCTTGGACTTACGGTGATTAAACGTAGTCTAGCCTATCCCTAGGCTCGATCTAACGTTATTAGGCCAGAACTAACCCTGTTTACTGTGGCCCGAGACTGTGGTCTATTTTTCCGTTACCGTTAGATCTAACATTAGATCTACGCCGGCAGTTGTTTACGCCTAGCCAGCAGTAGATTTCATGTCATTATAGCCTAGATCAAATCTTGGATTATGGAGTGACATGTAAGGTTAGTTAGATTAGTTTATTATGATTTTGAACCATTTCGAATCATTTTTTTTTTCCGATTGCCTGATCGACCCTGTCCGTACCAGCTACAGGGCGAGTAGTAGCGAATCGTGCGCTAGGAGATGCATGCCGTTAACATCGGCGTGGCCTCCGCGTGGCCTACCATACTGCAGGGTACTGGTATCAAAAAACACATCGCACGCAACAGATTATTCACGCGAAAACTTTTCTATAAATGATAATAGTATTTCAATTATAGTTCCTTACCAGAAAGTTTGACCACAACGTCCGTGAAGTCTAGTACATTCCTCTAGTCACACTAGCTATGTTCAGAGACACCATATCACTCAATTATCAAACAAAATTACTCAAAATATTGTCAGTTTTGTGCGCGAGCTTGAGCTTGTTCATGTTCATGCAAATCAAACTCTGTCTCGTGATTGGCTGAATGTACTCAGTCGGAACGCAATTGTAACGATTAGTCGTAATTATTTGCCATGTCGGATTCTTACGATTAGTCACACGACTGGCTTGCGATTTTGCTGGGTTCAGGATAATGACGTCAAACCACGTCATATTCCCAGTCGCAAGTCGTAAGTGGTGTAGTGTGCGTAGGCCTTAACGATCAGTCGTAATTATTTGGCATGCCGAATTCCTAAGATTAGTCGCACGACTGGCTTGCGATTTTGCTGGGTTAAGGATAATGACGTCAATCCACGTTATATTCCCAGTCGCAAGTCGTAAGTCGTATAGTGTGCGGTGGCCTTTAGAGACTTCGCGCACGATCCTTGCTTTTCCGAAACATTCTGCGTGGCTTCGGCATGTATTCGCGAAGTTGCCCAACTCCAGGTAGCCATGCAGGAACGCTTTTGGAGGAGGCGGGAATGTTAAGGCAGCCGGGTGTCCTGATGATGTCCTCATAAAATACAGACAAGTTACCAAAGGTTTGAGAAAGTACATTTCCGCCTCCTGTAAATGACCAAAATTTGGACGTGGAAAAAGTTGCCCTCTCCCGAAAGTGCGAAGTGAGAAGGAATGGTAAAGACAGTGAAGGGAAACTTTCAAGAATATGGGGACAGGTGATGGATTCACTTATTTTGCATTCCGCGCCTTAATGGACGCCAGGTATAAGCAGTAGGCAAAACCAGAGAGCCGGCATTCGCACTACCAGGGCAGATCTACATTGCTACGATCAATGGGGATGTGCTGAAGTTTCTCTTCTCATTAGTCGTTAGTTGTATTTGCCTCATATTCGGGGTATACCCTGTTTAACAAGTTTAACCTTACTGACAGTTAGCAGAAGAAATTCATTTCACTAGCGTAGCCGGAGGGGAGGGACGGGGAATTGCTGCCCCCCCCCCCATAATGCATTTCCGAGTTTTAAATTTTGTCGTTACATATAGACCGTCACCCATGACATTTCGTACCGGGCAAGGAGTATAAGCCAAGGAGTTAGCAGAAAAATATCATGTCACTAGCGTAGCCGGGGGGGGGGGGGTCACATTTTGTCAATACTTCATATCTATAAGATAATAAAATGTATATCCACTCATAGATGAGCGTTCCTGACACATGAAAACTACATGATTTTAAGGCAATGGCTGGCTTCGCTCCCTCACGCATAAAAAAATCCACTTTCATGTTATTGCCAAGACAATCCCAATGCCAGTAAAGGCAGAAGGTACTGTTGCATGTGTTGCATGCAACAGAAGAATGAAGAGCTTGGCAGATTAAGTTATATAAATGAGCCAAACGCTCGCTCGCATTTTTGTTAAGAGATATATATCTTTATATACCAGGATAACTCAACTACAAAAAATACATTATTACAAATTAATGATGATTATCTGCCATACGGATTTTCGATCACACAAAGATCCCCTCTTCAAGACTAATAAGATCTTTAAAGTGATTGACATTTATCTGTTGAACCTTGGCATATTTATGTTTCAACTAACAAAGAATGATTTACCTAAAGTATTCCAAAGTATGTTTACCACCAACAACCAATACCACAATTATTCCACCAGGCAAGCCAGCTCTTTCCATCTACCTCGAACCAGAACTTTATTTGCCAACAAAATTTTTACCAACAGCGGACCAAAACTTTGGAATTCATTTCCTTTAGATGTGCGCGAAACCATTACAATACATACCTTCAAAAGAAAGCTCAAAGCAATCTTTCTGAATACTTTTAATGATGATCCCTTAACTCATTTTGCCCGTTCCTTGCCAATTGAGTCTCTCTTCTAATTACTCCTAAACGTAGACCCGTTACTACGTATAGTTTTCCTTCCATCAATTGAACCCGTTTTTCTCTTAGACCTTCAATGTTTTCAGTCATACACACGTACAATTCTAAATTGAAATTATCGTGGTGATAGCGAACATTTTTTTTTCTCTCCTTCTATCTTAATTAATGCGGAAATGACATTTAGCCTACATTAATTGTGTCTCCTAAGTTTCTTTTTTTTCTTTTCTTTTTCCATCCCTTCTCCTTCTCAGTACTGTCCCTTGTTTCGTATTTGCCTGTCCCGTCCTGTCTGTTTCTGTTTTGTATTTTATTATATTGTATTGTCATTATATCGTTCGCTACTGTTTGTATTGTCATGAATTGTAAAAATTGTTTTTCAATCATCCTTTGTTGACCTACGCATTATTTTAATTGTCCCTCTTTTATTTCCTTTGGGGCCTACGAATACAAGTTTACCTCAGTAGGCTCCATCATTCCCACACTGTGTCAATAATTCTATCTGTTCCTAATGATCATTTAATATTGTGTCATACAAAAGTATAGTTTAATCAAATAAATTTAGTTCCACTAAGATCAATTGTTGCATAAATGATTCTAAGTATTAAACTTTTTCTGGTCTTAACTGTAATCAATTGTGTCTAATTATGTAACTACTATTACTCTGTAGTCTAGTTATTGTATACTATAACAGTTGAACATTTTTGTGCTTATGATTCTGTGCACTGTACGAGTAATTTGTGGAAATGCCATATAAATAAATCAATTCAAATCAAAATAAATAAATAAATAAATAAATAAATAAATAAATTAATTAATTAATGTAGATATAATATGCGAAATTGATTTTGCAGTTGTCAGTACATTCGGGTGCCCCCCGTACCGAAAAGCTGGCTGCGCTACTGCATCACTTACGAAATGCCTTTATATTATATGGTAATTGTTCATATTATTACCTTTGGTCAGTGAGATTCCTTAAGACGCTTGTTTTCCCAACACGCGCTGTGCCCACGAGCATCACCCTTCCACGATGTGATTTGCTGGTTCCACTTTCCAGGGCTTTTAGGAGTGCTGCTTCCATCTTTTCATCTACATAAGCAGCATTGACACACAATTTCTTAGAAAGTTACGAAAAATTCACGTTATTAAATGTATGTTCAGTGTTACTGATTATGTTTTCCACATAGGCTGAATATAAGTCCTGACTATACCTAAAATCAATACACGTTTACTACCTTTAACGCTTGTGATATTACGGTAACATTTTACATGGTTAAGTTTGTTCCACTTGAATCTTCTCGGTTTTGAAAGTGAATATAAGAAAGAAGTTGTAAAGCCTATTCCGCATGTATTTTCTGCGGCAATGTAAGTCGGTATAACTTGTAATGGTCTCACTTTACAATGAAAAAACAAACAAACAAAATTTTTCCGACAAGATGACCAAGATTTCACATTCATTATTGCATTTTTGACCGATTTCAGCACTGTCATGTGTGTAAGCAGTGGGGTGAACAGCGAATATAGTTACTTATAAAAGTAGAGCCATTGTGTATTTTATCACTGGTAAATACACCCTTTAAACATGTTCACATATTTTTTTTTCATTTTTGACATAGCTTACAAGCTTTTAGACATGCTCAAGGTAATGAAATTTCAGAATTCCTCTTCACTTCATGACACGCAATGAGAAAAGCATCACATTTTATATTTTGCAAAATACTAGAGTGCTGAAATAAATGTGATAGTGCCAAAATTATAAATGTTCGCGGCTGCACGAATAGTCACTTTTCTTGTGTTAACCTTATGCTGCTATACTTTGAATGTACGAACAGTTCAAAATGATTAAATGAGTAGAAGTCGTAATTTATAACCATAAAGTCTTTCGCTGATAAACAGATTTTAAATTAATTCAAATAGTGCACTTAGCAAAATTTCTCACTCGATTCGCCCCAGTTTCTTTCTCGTTTCTTCTCTTTCCTTTTCTTTTCGTATTCTCACAATTGATGGGGAAGCGCGCTCCCTTTGCCCCCGGTACTTATTCCACTGATTGCAATATAATATTTCAAATTTAAAAGACAATTTTCAGAATTTTAAGAAGACTCTGATATAATTTCTTCTGAAGAGTAAACAATACTGAAGCACAAACAATATCTATTGAAATGACTCAATGCAGAAAAATTAAAGGTTCATATTTTCCAACTTCCTTCAAACATCATGAGAGGAGATGTTATTTTAAATAGAAAAAATGTACTATATTATCGAACAAAAATTTTGCTTTGACAGGACTAAAATGCTGTTAATTATATACGATAAGAAAGCATTGGCACGAGTACTTACTTTCTGTTACTGTCCAGACAACGAAGTGCAACAAGTGAGACAGTAAAGATGAACAAAGTATGTTTTCTTAAGTATACTCAAATGAAGTTGCGTTATTACATTAGCTTTTACGTTTAATGCACAGTGTCTCGTTAAAACGTTGTGATTATTTAAGGACATTTAGCGATAATTTCAATGTACGTGTTGCACAACTTCTTTATTCCAGCGTTGTTATGATAAAAACAAACATTAATCGTGAATTAAAATGGTCAATGTAATTACACATCCTGAGCTGTTGGCAAATTGGTATATCAAAAAGGGATATCGCCATAATTGCTCCATTTAGGAATCGTGGTTTTAACACGGTGCAGCTTTGAAGATTCATTAGATTGTGATCCTCCTCCAGGTGTACTACATGTATACAAGTAGAATGTATTGCACTTTACTTGAAATATTACACTCGCTGAAAACATTCAAACAATACGTTTGAATAATATTTCAATTCTTATTATTTCGTTTGTTAACTACAACTTCAAAACTGGCAGTAAGTCAGAGAGATTACTTGTTGGGGTTATGAATATCTGCCATTGGCAAGGGGGAACAGTCACTCTACATTCATTGACAACGTGTTCGTGGGTCTGGATTTCACCACACGGGCAAAGGTCAGAGTCTGAGATGTCCCATTTTCTCATATTTGCAGCATAACGGCCAGCACCTGATCGTAGTCTGTTCAACTGTATCCAATGCTTTCTAGTTAGGTTGCTACCAGGGAGATGACATGACCATGATTCAATGAATGGCTTGAGCCTCTCAGGGACATCCAATGGTGTGGAGAACAAAGAGAACATCACGTAGGAGATGATTTAGCCAAGAAGCTTTTGTGTGTTAGTCCCGAGACGAGTCTCAAATTGTCATGAAAGGGCAGGTCTACGTGGTGAGTGTGAACACTCTGTGTCCATACCGGTGCACAGTAGTCTGCTGCTGATGATGCCAGGACTATAATTAAAGTTCTCAAAGTGCGGAGGAAGCATCCCAGTTTGTACTAGCATATTGTCTGATTAAGGCACCTCTGGAAGAGATCTTGTACTTGAGTTTTGTCAGGTGACTTTTGTAGATGAGGCGTGATCCAGCTTGAAACCTCGGTATATTGGGTTTGGGTCGAATTTGAGTACACTCAAGTCTGTTTGCACCTTCAGCTGGTAGGGTGCCAAGTGATTTCTTAGGTGAAACATGTTGTGGAGAGTTTGAGCCTACAGTTGCTTAGGTACTAACAGGTGGTGCCTATGTCAGCAGAGAGCTTATCTTCTACTTCCAACACCTGTGTATAGCTGACACTGTCAGGGTAACATCATCAGCATACATGTATCGTTTAGAAATGTCAGAAAAGTCAAAAGTGTAGATGTTGGAGACCGTAAGTGCAAGGACTGAACCCTGAGCAATACCATTCTTGAGTCTGTATGGACGACTCCTCTGTTCATTGCTAGTGGAGAGCACAAAGGACCTGGTGTACAGGAGCTCCATGAGGAAGTCAGTGAGATGGATGCTACTTATCATTCTCCGAAGCTTCAGGCGAAGTCCTTGATGCCAAACTGTGTCACATGCTACCGTGAGATCAAGAAAAACTGCACCGGTCACCAGCTTACTGTCAAAAGCATGTTCAGTGGTCTGAGTGAGTCTTGCCACTTGGTCGACAGTGGAACGCCACCGTCGGAAACCGACCTGGTCGTGTGGCAGTAGTGGGTCGACAATTGGGTTCATTCTCGTAAGGATGAGACGATCCATAAGCTTGTAAGTGGTGCACAGGAGTGATATAGGGTGGTGGCTTGATGGAGACGTGTCTTGTTTACTAGGCTTCAGAAGGCCGACTACAGATACACTACACCACATCTTTGGAATCTGTGTGGAGTTGTAGCACAGATTGAGGAGCTCAGTCAACCACCCTTAGTCCCTTCCTCGATAGACAAGTCAAGGGCTAGGTCTGCATGATCCTGAATGATGCTGAAGGGTAGGCCTGTATCTGAGGCTAGAAGTTTCTCTGAGGACTTTTCTTTGTACTCTTCGTTTCTGCTAGCACGCATGCCGTTTTTCACAATTTGCTTTGCAATATCATCTGGGGATATGGGGCATTGCTCCTGGACTGAGGTTATGCCGGTCAGTCAGTTTCTGGAAGACCATGCCTTCCGGGAGGAGTGGGTGATGTCAATGTCAGTGACAGCTTCAATCCATCGTTCCTGGCGTTTGTGGTCAAAATGGGCAATTAGTGCATTCGCAGTGTCCCTTTGATCTTTTGGGTTATCAGTTTCAAGATAGGTGTTGTAAAGGTTTGTACATTCATCATGCCAGCTTGGAATGTATGCTTTGCGAAACCCTCTACGGATGGCAGACTTGGCAGCAGTCTTTAAGGCTGTGGTGAACAGATTGTAGGCTTTGTTCAAGCTTTCTTTTGTTGGGATAGGCAGATCCTCTGCCAAATTGTCTGTAAGCTCCCTGAAGTGGTCCCAATTAGCTTTCCTGAAGTACCATCTTGGCACATGAGAAGACTTGGTAAAAGTGAGCAGGGGTACTGTAAAGAAAAAGGAGGGCCGGTGCTGAGAGCGAGGGAAGTGATTCAGCATCTTTCTAACAGAGTTTGTTCCATTGATCTTAGTGCAGAATGCGATGTCTGGATTCGTTCCCCTGGTCTACCTACCAGAGTGAAAGAATGCTGGTTGCTTTGGATCAAACAAGGTATGCAGGCTGCTGATTGCACACCATGCAGCTATAGGTATTCGCCATCTGTGTTTGCGTCTGGATAGCCCAATGTTTCATGGCGGCAGTTGAAGATTCCAGCCATCATGAAATTGGAGGATACGGCTAGCAGGTATGAAGTGTCAAGTCCAGACGAAGGAGAATGGTAGACGTTGACCAATTGCATATTGTGGATTTCAATTACGGACCACTGGGTAGGATTATCATTTGTCTGAGTCAGTTTCATGGGCCTCTTGGACAAGTACTACCGTACAAGACTTTTGTAATACAAGTTTTTGAAGAACTTCTCGCTTGCCAGGAGCCCAACCTTCCACATTAACCTGAAGAATGTGGAAGGTATTTTGCCAAAATCCACACATTCTCGTGCTAAAGAGGATGGACCTCAACAAGGAGGATACCTCACCGATTGATTGATATTCATTGATGACTAGAAAGAATGTTGTTATAGATTAACAATTTTCTGCAAATTTAGTTAGCTCAAAGAACTACCCAGGGTGGACAACGAACACGTAAAACACCTCCCACCCATACTTCAATAATATGAGATATCCGATCTAATTCAATTAAACTATTCAAACATACTTAGAAGTCATATAAGTGTGCAACGTAGAAACTGTTCCTTAGCAACTGTTCGTGTCCAGGTTCAGAAAAATGGCAATGAGGGAGAATATAAGTACAAGTATTTTATAGCCGCATGATATTATATCATTCAAGGTTTCAGACCTAATTGAAGATGGAGGCACTGTGCGTCATAAAAAAACGTATAACTATTGAAGAAACCTACCCCCCCCCTTTTCAATAATGTAACATCAATTCTTTATATATTTACCCCTTATATAATACTTTATTACCAACTGGTATAATAAAAAGGTATATCCAAAACATCTACATTTAGGTATCGTGGCTTTAACACAGTGCAACTTTTAAGATTCATTGGATTGTGATCCTCCTGCAAGGGTGCTACAATTATACAAGTAGAATGTATTGCACTTTATTCAAAATATGACATTCGCTAAAAAAAGGATTCAAACAATACCTTTCAATAATTATGTCAATAACATGTGATATATGATCTAATTCCACTAAAGTATTCAAATATACTTAGAATTCATCTATGTGTACAACGTAGATATTGATTCTTAGCAAGTGTTGGTGTCGAGGTTCAAAAATATTGTAAAGAGAGCGAGAGAGAGAATAGAAGTGAAGGTAATAATATGACCGCATAATATCACAACATTCAAAATTTCAGAAATCATTTAATCTGTAAGCACTGTGCATCATGAAAGACGTATCACTTTTGAAGGAACCTAGCCCCCGATTTTTGTTTACAATAAAACATCAGTTCTTTGATAAATTATTTAACCGTTATAAGATATAACATTGCGAACTCTGCAATTTGTGAGACCAAAGGGATTGAAAGTATTTAAGATTAGATATTATAAAACAACGAGAAATATCTATAGAGGTACAAAGACAGACAAAAGTTGACGGTGTATATTTTCTGACTGTTTTTTGAATTAAGACAAGCCAACATCATAAGATAGTACGATTTTCACTTAAGGTGGAAACCCTGCAATATAATATTATTGCTGAAGGATAAGATTGTTTCAATTGATATTCGATGCAGTTGGTTGTAAACGAAAGAAGATCAACGAAAATGTTACTTACGCACTGTGTGTGTCCAGTGATGAACGAAAAGCAACAAGTGAGACAAGAGAGAGCAAGGTACTTTTGGAAGTATATTCAAATAAAATGGCATGATACCTAGTCATTACATTGTCTACATCATAGTTTTTCATTTAATCGTTACGATTATTCAAAACATTTAGCGATAATTTCCGTGCGTATATTACACAAGAAAAAAAAAAGGTCAGCGTTGCAATGATAACATTTCGAAGCGCAACATATTAAACAAAAGTCACTTATTACGCAGGTTGGAAAATAATAACGTTGAAAAACAGGCATCAATCCTCAGTTCAAATTGTCAAGGTAATTTCATATGTAGGTTGTTAGCAAATTGGTTTTATTAAAAGGGATATCGCCCTAACAGCTACATTTAGGAATCGTGGTTGAAACACAGTGCAGCTTTCAAGATTCATTGAATTGTGATCCTCCATCAAGGGTACTGCATATATACAATTAGAATGTATTGCACTTAATTCAAAATATGACACTCGCAAAAAAAATCAACCAATATGTTTGAATAATGTTTCAATAATAATATTTGTGATATATGATCTAATTCAAAAACTAAGAAGTCATATATGTGTACAACGTAGATACTCTTTTTATCAACTGTTGGAGTTCAGGTTCAGAAAAATGGTAAAGAGAGAGAATATAAGTAAAGGCAATTTTTATTTTCATGGCTACATAATATGATAGCATACAAGGTTACAGACATCATTCAAATTGTAAGCACTCTGCATCATAAACAATGTGAAAATATTGAAGAAACCTACCCCATTTTTTAAATAAGGTAACATCACTTCTTCAAATATTCACCAATTATATAAAGTATATTAAAAACTGTGCAGTTGATGAGAGCAAAGGGATTGAAAGTATTTAAAGGGAGATGGCGCCAGCAACTAACAGAATAAAAATGACATTGTGAGTATTGTGAGAATTATGGTACATGGTTACAAAAACAGCCTAAGTAAGGGGTACTGTGTGATACTCACCCTAAGCAAGGCCCTATGAATTAGTTAATTTGTGTTTATTTTACGTCTTTGTAAGTTTTACCCTAAGACAAAACTTGCAGAAACAGCTATAAGGGGAGGAGCTTATCAATTCAAACAGTGCACACATTACAACGGTGCGGCTAACACACGTCGCGTGGCATGCATTGGTCACGCATGGTCGGCTCCCTGCGGTGCACGTGCAATCTGATTGGTTGGCAAGAACTCAAATATTTTCTTAACTTATGCCTGTTAGTTGCTGGCGCCTTCTCCTTTTAAGGTTAGATATTATAAAACAAGAAAAAATATCTATAGAGGTACAAAGACAGCAAAAAGGTTACGGTGTATATTTTCTGACTGTTTTTGAATTGAGACAAGACAACATCATGAGATAATACAATTTCTTTTAAGGTGGAAACTTTTCAGTATGATACTATTGCCGAACGATAAGTTTGTTTCGATTGATATTCGATGCAGATGATTATAAACGATAGAAAATCAACGAAAAGGTTACTTACATTCTTTTGGTGTCCAATGATGAACGAAGAGCAACAAGTGAGACAAGAGGGAGCAAGGTATTTTTGGAAGTTTATTCAAATAAAATGACATGATACCTAGTCATTATATTGTCTACCTCACAGTTTCTCATTAAAACGTTGTGTTTGTTCAGAACATGTAACGATAATTTCCCTGCGTGTATTACAAAAGTAAAAAAAAAAATCAGCGTTGCAATGATAACATTCCGAAGCACAACATATTCAGAGAAAAGTCACTTAATACGCAGACTGGAAAATAATAATGATAAAAGAAACAGGCATAAATTATGAGTTTAAATTGACAATATAATTTCATATCCCGAGTTCTTAGCAAATTGGTATAATTTAAAGGTATAATTATTGCATATCACAGCTACATTTAGAATTTGTGGTTTTAACCCAGTGCAGCTTTTAAGATTCATTGAATTATGATTTTCCTCAAAGGGAAATGCATGTATACAAGTAGAATGTACTGCAGTTTATTCCAAATATGACACTCGTTAAAAAATTGAAGCAAAACATTTGAATAATATTTCAATAATACGTGATATATGATCTAATTTAATTAAACTATTCTAATATACTGATAAGTTATCTATGTGTACATTGTAGATATTGTTTTTTTTTAGCTACTATTAGTGTCGAGGTTAAAAAATATGGTAACGAGACTGAGAGTGAGAGAGAGTATAACTGAAGGTAATTCTATAGCCGCATTATATCACAGCATATAAAGTTTCAGAAATCATCTACTCTGTAAGCTCTTTGCATCATGAAAAATGTATCACTATTAGAGAGACCTGCTTCCCTTTTTGTTTACAATATAGCACCAGTTCTTTGATAATTTTTTTACCTATTGTAAAATATAATATTACTAACTCTGCAGTTTTTGAGAGCAAAGGCATTGAAAGTATTTAACATTAGATTCTATAAAGCAACGAGGAACGTCTATGGACGTACAAAGACAGAAAAATTTAATGGTGTATACTTGTTGACGGTTTTTCAATTAAGACAAGCCAACATCATGAGATAATACGATATTCTGTTAAGGTGGAACCCTGCATTATGATATTATTGCTCAAGGATAAGATTGTTTCAATTGATATTCGATTCAGTTGGTTGTAAACGAAAGAAGATCAACGAAAAGATTACTTACGCACTGTGTGTGTCCAGTGATGAACGAAAAGCAACAAGTGAGACAAGAGAGAGCAAGGTACAAAATGGCTTAATACTAGTCTTTATACTAGTCTTAATATTTTCTTCATTTCAGTTTCTCATTAAAACCTTGTGATTGTTCAGAACATTTAACAAAAAATTCAATGCGTGTTTTACTTAAGAAAAAAAATCGCCGGTGCAATAACATTCCGAATCGCAACGTTTCAAAAGAAACGTCACTTAATACGGAGACTTGACAATAATAAAAACAGGCATCAATGCTGAGTTAAAATTGTCAATATTATTTCATATCCTGAGTTGTTAGAAATTGGTGTATTTAAAAGGGATATTGCCCATAACATCTACATTAAGGAATGGTGGTTTTAACACACTGCAGCTTTTAAGATTCATTGAATTGTGATCCTCCTACAAGGGTACTACATGTATACAATTTGAATGTATTTCACTTCATTTAAACGATGACACTTGCTACAAAAATAATGAAACAATATGTTTGGAAAATATTTCACTAATATTTGATACTTGATCTAATTCAATCAAATTATTCAAATATACTAAGAAGTCATATATGTGTACAACGTAAATACTGTTTCTTAGCAACTCTATGTGACCAAGCTCAGAAAAATGGTAATGAGAGGAGAATATAAGTAAAGGTAATTTTACAGCTGCATAATTCCACAGCATAGAACGTTTCAGAAATCATGCAAAATGTATCACTATTGAAGAAACCTAACCCCGGTATCTTTGTTTACAATATAACATTAGTTCTTTAATAAATTATTTAGCCATGGTATAATATAATATTACGAACTTTGCAATTTGTGAGAGCAAAGGGATTGAAAGTATTTAACATTAAATTTTATAAAGCAACGAGAAACGTCTATGGAAGTACAAAGACAAAAAAAAGTAACGGTATATATTTTGTGACTGTTTTTTAAATGACGACAAGACAACATCATGAGATAAGACGAATTTAATTTAAGGTGGAAACCCTGCTATGATTTTATTGCTAAGGGATAAGTTTGTTTCGATTGATATGCGATGCAATTGGTTATTAATGAAAGAAGATCAACGAAAAGGTTACTTACTAACTATTGGTGTCCAGTGATGAACGAAGACCAACAAGTGAGACAAGAGGGAGCAAGGTATTTTTGGAAGTATATTCAAATAAAATGGCTTGATACTAGTCTTTATATTGTCTACATCACAATTTTTCATTAAAACGTTGTGATTGTTTAGGACATTAAGCGATAATTTCCCTGCGTGTATTACACAAGTAAAAAAAAAAAAAATCAGTGTTGGAATGATAACATTCCAAACATATTCAAAGAAAAGTCACTTAATATGCAGAGTGGTAAATAATAAAAAAGGCGTCAATCTTGAGATCAAAGTGTCAATTTGATTTCATATCCTGAATTGCTAGCAAATTGGTGTAATAAAAATAGTCCAGCCATTTTAACTTTTCACTTCAAACTAATTGCAACAGAATTTTTTTCACCACAATTGCATTTCTTTGAGGCCGCTGAACACCATACTAAAGTCCCAAAATTTCCTAATAGGGGAAAGACATCTAAATTTGCATAAATTCAATAATGGCGCCATGTGGCAATTTTTTGTCCATGATCTGCACATGGGAATCGCACAAAAAGTAATTTTTTGGTGTCTATGTTCCATGCTTCTAAGGTAATTAAATGCAAATATGATATAATCATAAACTTTCAAACATTCTGACATGCGTAATTTGCATAAAATTGCATATAAAAGAATTCAAAATGGCCGCCATGTAACCCATTGAAGCTTATGTTTAACATAATAAACATTTACAAGTATACATTATTATTAGATATTTTTGCGGTGGAAGAACGGATTGTATGAAAATTAATAATTTCCCAGTCGTTGTTTCTACATGTACACCTGATTTGCATAAACATGCATATGAATTACATATTCAAAATGGCTGACATTTAATCTATTAATGACCATATCTTGGGACATAAAACGTGCAGAAAGTCAATTTTGGTGCCTATACCCATGTTTGTTAGGTCAAGGAATACATATCGGTAGTAACTTTTCCAGATTCTAATAAAAATAATGTGCATAAATTTGCATATAAATCCATGCAATATAGCTGCTTAATGGTTTGCCACGTTCCCATTTCTCTGTACACTGTTAGAAAAAAATTAAACAAGTTGTTTAAAATGTTAACAACAACGAGTTAAGGCGTGAATCGCTCAACTCTTGTTTAAAAAATAAACAAATTGTCGTTGTGTATTTTTGTGTAATTTTGTTGTTTAAAAATCTAAACAAATTATGTTTAGGAATAATTTTATACAACTGAGTTGTTTAAAGGTAATTGTTTAAACTGTAAACACTGATGTTCAAATTTTAAACAACATATGCTAATTTCAAATCACTGCATAACTCATTTGTTTAAAATTT